>JASVEL010013184.1:0-46520 GCA_032618575.1 Nicotiana noctiflora
GGTCCCGCATTTGATTGGTGGGAAGAGTTTGAGAGGCGTAGGCCTGCAGGAGCATCACCTCTCACATGGCAGCAGTTCTCACTCTCTTTCTAGAGAAATATGTACCTCAGTCTCGTCGCGAGGAGCTACGTCGCCAGTTCGAGTGGTTGATTTAGGGCGACATGTCTGTGACCCAGTATGAGCTTAGATTCACTCAGTTGGCTAGGCATGCCACATGGATGATCCCCACTGATAGGGAGAGGATCGGGAGGTTCATTGATGGCCTCAACTACTCTATCCGTATTCTTATGACCAGCGAGCGAGTTCTGTCATCATCGTTTGAGCAGGTTGCTGATATGGCACGCTCCATTGAGGCGGATCGTGGCAGAGGTCGCTCATCTAGACCTTCTCACTCAGGCTGCCCTGAGCAGAGCGGAGGTTCTTCTAGTCATGGTTGACAGTGATTCCAGCAGGGCCAGTCTTCACTTAGTGCCCTCCCAGCCCAGAGTGCAGCACCTACTTCTTCAGCCCAGGGTTCTTCTGCGGCGAGGGGTCCCCTTCAGTCCCCTTCTCCAGCACCAGGTGCATGTTACGAGTGTGGCGAGTTTGGTCACATAAGGAGACAGTGCCCTAGACTCCGTAGCGACAGGACTCAGCAGAGGGACCAGCCCTCATCTTCAACACCATCTCAGTCTAGTAGAGGTGGAGGTCAGTCTTCTCGTGGTCGCCCCAGGGGCGAGGAGAGATCCGGTGGAGGCCAGGCATGGTTCTATGCACTTCCTGACAGGCGTGATGCAGTTGCCTCCGATGCAGTGATTACAGGTATCATTTCTGTCTGTCACAGAGATGCCTCCGTTCTATTTGATCCAGGATCCACATATTCTTACGTGTCCTCTTATTTTGCACATTATTTGGGTGCGACTCGTGGTAGTCTTGATTTACCTGTTCATGTATCCACCCCCGTGGGTGATACGATTGTTGTGGATCATGTCTATAGATCCCGTGTTATATCTATTGGGGGTCTGGAGACCCAGGCAGATTTGTTATTGTTGGGGATGGTGGACTTTGATGTTATATTGGGTATGGACTGGTTGTCTCCGTACCATGCTATATTGGACCGTCATGCTAAGACAGTTACGTTGGCCATTCCTGGTATTTCTCAGATCGAGTGGCGGGGTTCGACCGATTTCGTCCCTAGCCGTGTTATTTCGTTCCTAAAAGCTCAGAAGATGGTTGAAAAAGGGTGTTTATCGTACTTAGCTTTTGTGAGAGATGTGGAGCTGAGTCTCCTAGCATTGATTCTGTACCTGTTGTAAGGGGCTTCCCAGATGTATTCCCCTCAGACCTGCCGGGCATGCCGCCGGACAGGGATATTGATTTTGGCATTGACTTGGTGCCGGGCACTCAGCCCATATCCGTTCCTCCTTATCGGATGGCACCAGCTGAGTTGAAAGAACTAAAAGAGCAGCTTCAAGAACTTCTGGATAAGGGTTTCATCCGTCCTAGTGTGTCTCCGTGGGGTGCGCCAGTATTATTTGTTAAAAAGAAAGATGGTTCCATGCGAATGTGTATTGATTATAGGCAATTGAACAAAGTGACAGTGAAGAACAAGTACCCTCTACCGCGCATAGATGATTTGTTTGATCAGTTACAGGGTGCGAGGGTGTTTTCTAAGATCGATCTTCGTTCAGGCTATCACCAGCTGAAGATCAGGGACTCGGATATTATGAAGACCGCATTCAGGACCCGATATGGTCATTATGAGTTTCTTGTGATGTCTTTTGGGCTGACCAACGCCCCAGCAGCATTTATGCATCCGATGAACAGTGTGTTCAGGCCTTATTTGGATTCATTTGTGATTGTGTTCATTGATGACATTCTAGTCTACTCCCGTAGTCGGGAGGAGCATGCTCAGCATTTGAGTATTGTGTTGCAGAGATTGAGGGAGGAGAAGCTATATGCTAAATTCTCCAAGTGTGAGTTTTGGCTCGAGTCCGTGGCATTTCGGGGACATGTGGTGTCTCGTGATGGTATTCAGGTTGATCAGAAAAAGATAGAGGCGGTGCAGAGTTGGCCTAGACCGACCTCAGCTACAGAGATCAGGAGTTTTCTTGGTTTGGCGGGATATTATCGCCGGTTTGTTCAGTGATTTTCATCCATTGCTTCTGCATTGACTAAATTGACCCAGAAGGGTGCACCATTCGTGTGGTCGGATGAGTGCGAGGAGAGCTTTCAGAAGCTCAAGACAGCTTTGACCACAGCTCCAGTGTTAGTATTGCCATCAGCTTCGGGTTCATATACCGTTTATTGTGATGCCTCGAGAGTGGGGATAGGTTGTGTGTTGATGCAGGAAGGAAAGGTAATTGCTTATGCTTCTCGGCAGTTGAAGCCGCATGAGAAGAACTATCCCTGTTCATGACTTGGAGCTAGCCGCCATTGTTCATGCCTTGAAGATTTGGAGGCACTATTTGTACGGTGTGTCTTGTGAGGTGTATACCGACCATCGTAGTCTCCAGCACTTGTTCAAACAGAAAGACCTTAATTTGAGACAGCGGAGATGGCTTGAGTTGCTGAAGGATTATGACATTACTATATTATATCATCCGGGGAAGGCCAATGTGGTGGCCGATGCTTTGAGCCGAAAGGCGGTCAGTATGGGGAGCTTGGCATATATTCCAGCTGAGGAGAGGCCACTTGCTTATGATGTTCAGGTGCTAGCCAATCGGCTAGTGAGGTTAGATATTTCGGAGCCCAGCAGGTATTGGCTTGTGTTGTATCTCGGTCATCTCTATATGATCGTATTCGTGAGCGCCAGTATGATGATCCACATTTGGCTGTCCTTAGGGACAGAGTTCAGCATGATGATGCTAGAGATGTCACCATTGACAGTGACGGCGTATTGAGGATGCAGGGCCGGATATGTGTGCCCAATGTCGATGGCCTTCGTGAGTTGATTTTGGAGGAGGCCCATAGCTCGCGGTATTCTATCCATCCAGGAGCCGCGAAGATGTATCAAGATTTGAAACAGCACTATTGGTGGAGAAAGATGAAAATAGACATTGTCGGACATGTAGCACGGTGCCTCAACTGTCAGCAGGTTAAGTACGAGCATCAGAGGCCCGGTGGTGTATTTCAGCGCATTGCTATTCCCGAGTGGAAATGGGAGAGGATCACTATGGACTTTGTTACTGGACTCCCTCGGACGGCGAGGAAGTTTGATTCTGTATGGGTGATTGTGGATAGACTGACCAAGTCAGCTCACTTCATTCCAGTTAGTACTACCTACTCATCGGAGCGGTTGGCAGCGATCTTTATTCGAGAGATTGTTCGGTTGCATGGAGTCCCGGTGTCTATCATATCCGATAGGGGTACTCAGTTCACTTCTCAGTTTTGGAGAGCATTTCAGCGAGAGATGGGTACGCGGGTTGAGTTGAGTACAGCATTTCATCCCCAGACAGACGGACAGTCTGAGCGCACTATTCAGATCTTGGAGGATATGTTGCGAGCTTGTGTGATTGATTTTGGTGGTTCGTGGGATGAGTTCCTACCACTTGCTGAGTTTGCCTACAACAACAGTTATCAGTCGAGTATTCGGATGGCCCCGTATGAGGCATTGTATGGCAGGCGGTGTAGATCCCCCGTGGGATGGTTTGAGCCTGGTGAGGTTAGATTGATAGGGACTGAGTTAGTCCAGGATGCTCTGGATAGAGCAAAGTTGATCCAGGAGAGGCTTCGTACAGCACAGTCTCGTCAGAAGAGTTATGCGGACCGTAGGGTTCGAGAGTTGTCTTTCATGGTTGGTGACAGAGTATTGTTGAAGGTTTCACCTATGAAGGGTGTCATGAGGTTCGGGAGGAAAGGGAAGTTGAGTCCCAGGTACATTGGTCCTTTTGAGATACTCAGGAGAGTTGGAGAGGTGGCATACGAGTTAGCCTTGCCACCCAGCTTATCCAGCGTTCATCCAGTATTCCATGTGTCTATGCTCCGGAAGTACATCGGGGATCCGTCTCATGTATTGGACTTTTGTACCATTCAGCTTGATAGTGATCTATCTTATGATGTGGAGCCTATTGCCATTTTGGGACGTCGTGTGAGAAAATTGAGGTCTAAGGAGATTGCATCAGTTAAGGTTCAGTGGAGAGGTCGACCCGTGGAGGAGGCCACTTGGGAGATCGAGCGAGAGATGCGAAGCAGATATCCTCACTTGTTTGAGACTTCAGGTATGTTTCTTGACCCGCTCGAGGATGAGCGTTTGCTTAAGAGGGGAGAGAATGTGACCACCTGGCCCGTCGTCACGAGAATTACCACCCCGTTATGTTGTAATTTCATGTTTCATGCTTTTATATCGGTGTTAGAGTCTATCGGGTGATTTAGGAGTGATTTGGATTGAAAATGAGGCATATAGCCTTTTTGAAGGAGACTTGAATAAGGAAAGTCAACCCGGAGTTGACTATTTGGTTAGAGGGCTCGGAATCGGATTCTGATGATTCGATTAGTTCCGGGAGGTGATTTGTGACTTAGAGGAGCGATCGGAATTGAATTTGGAGGCCCGGTGTAGAAATAGGCTTGAATTGGCTAAGGTTGAATTTTGGCGAAATCCGAACGGTAGGTGAGATTTTGATCCGGGGGTCGGAATGGAATTCGACAGTTGCAGTAGCTCCGTTAGGTGATTTTGGATGTGCCTGCAAAATTTCAGGTCATTCGAACGTCGTTTAGTCAGGTTTTTGATTGAATGTGTAATTCGGAATGATTTAAGGAATTTAGGCTTGAATTTGATATGAATTATGGGTTTTGGTGTTATTAGACGTGTTTTGAGGATTGGAGCAAGTTCGAATAAGGTGTTAGGATGTGTTGGTGTGTTTGGATGAGGTCCCGGGGGCCTCGGGGTGTTTTCGGATGGTTAAACGGAAGAAAATAATGGAAATTGCAGGTTGAAGAGTTCTGGTTCTGTCATTTTCGCCCATGCGAAAAGCTGGGCGCGGAGGCGAGTCCGCAGGAGCGGACTGGGGCGCAGGGGCGCTTGGCTCCGCAGAAGCGGACTCCTTTCCGCTGAAGCGGCATCGCTGGTGCGAGCCAGTGATCGCAGAAGCGGACGAGAAGAAAATGGGAATGGTCCGCAGAAGCGGACATTTGACCGCCTGGGCGAGTCCGCAGAAGCGGACTCTGGTGCGCAGAAGCGGATGTTTCCGCAGAAGCGGAAGTTTCATCGCAGAAGCGGGCGCGCTTAAGCGGCCCTTTGCTCGCAGAAGCGGAATTGGCCGGCTAGGCCTGGAACCGCTGAAGCGACCCTTTGGTCGCGGATACGGACTCGTAGGAGCGGAAATTCTTCCGCAGAAGCGAAAATCGCTGTGAGTTAAGTGTATAAGAAGTTAGAAAAATTTCAGAACATTTCACACATTTGGGTCTCGGCTTTAGAGGCGATTTGGGCGATTTTGAAGAGAAACTCAAGGGAAATCATCGGGTAATCAACTATGGACTTAAACTATGATTAGTATTGGTAATATTATGCAATTATATCATGAAAATGGAGGAATTTGGGGTAATTTATGGAGGATTTAGCCCTAGGGTTGAACTTTAGAAAATCAAGGTTTTGAATGGGCAAATGGAGTCCGAATTTGGTAAAATTGATATGCTTAGACTTGTATTGAGATGAGGGTTCCGAATATGTGACTTTCGTGATTTTTCGATAAGCGTACCGAAAGTCGGGTTTTGACAACTTTGGGAATTTTGATGTAAATTGAGTTGTATTGATTGGGTGTAGTCCCATTGGCCTAATTTGTTGTATTTCTACTGTATTGGATCGGATTCTACGCGTGCGGAGCTTGATTCTCGTGGCAAGGGCATTGCGGAATAGTCGTCGCGCTGTATTGAGGTGAGTAATAGATGTGGGTGATGACCGGCGGGTTCGAAACCCCGGTATACCACTTTGTGACGCTGTATAGCGGCGAGACACGCACACTCTTGAGAGTGCGGGGTCGATCATGAACTGGAGACTATATATTAGTCCGACCTGTTGATACTTTATTATTGGCTATTCTCGAGCCGTTGAACCCCCTTCTTGGGCGGTTGAGTATGCTTGTGGGCCGTGAGCCAGTTATTGGATCCCGCGAGGATCGTTATCATTGTCTTATCATATAGACATGCTAGTTTACCACTAGTCCGCAGCTATTTCTGTTATTATGCCAATTCCAATCTCTGGAACTTGATATTATTGTTTTCCAACTGAAAAATGATAAAAGAGTTTTCAAAAACTACTTTTGAGCCTGCGAGGCTGTATCTGCATATTAGCTGACTAGTAGTGGATCGGGCTGCGCGCCGCAGCGAGATATATGTTGGATCGGACCGCACGCCACGGGAATATCTCTATGAGATGTGCTTGGGCCGTAGGAGCCCCTCCGGAGTCCGAACCCCCACGGTGAGCACGGGTACCCAAAATTGGAGTCGGGCTACGCGCCGTAGCGGTCATATCATGCATTGCATTGCATTTAGCTACATCTCCTAGCTGTTATGCTATTTATTGGTATTTGTTGGAACAGGTACAGTGAAGATTGATTCTATGACAGGGTAGCTGACTACAGCTTTACATAGTGCTTTATTGCGGATTTCTTATCTCGCTGTCTTACCCTTGTTTATTACCACTGAGTCTGGCAGTACTCATTTTACTCCCTGCACCTTGTGTGCAGATCCAGGTACCTCTCAGCGGACTTGATTCGGTAGCTACTCGGAGGCATTGTGCGGGATAGTCGAGGTAGCTGCAGCGTCCGCAGGACCTGACTCCCCTTCTAGCTGTCATTCTTATCTTGTTGTCTTTCCTTTCCGCACTTGGTATCTTGTAAACCTTTATACACTCATGTTCAGTAGAGGCTCACGACTCTTGACCCTTCGGTCTATGGGAGTTAATATATTTTGGGACTTGGTTCCCCGTTTTCGTTATATGTATCACCGTTATTTCGTAAATTAAAATGCTTAAATGGGTTAAAGAGAGCTTCTAGCTCCGTTGTTGATATTGATTGGTCAGGCTGGCTTAGCAATGTGTCGCAGCTACTTCATAACAGAATGCTACAATAACAACAAGCCACACATTGTTCAAACTGTACATTACTATTTTCGTATTCCATATGAAAAAACATAAAATATGCCCTGTTTTCAACACACAAAAATAGTATAAACTAGACATTTATTTAAAACTATAGTTATTTTTTCTGATATTCTTAAAAGGACAACATACATGTCTGCTTAATTTAATTTAATTTGATAATTTCAGATCCACGTTTCAATACATTCTCAGCAGCAAGGTATTCTCAAACATGTACTAACAACATGCTGCCACTACCCCCATGATTTCCCACTCCCACCCAATACTCATCACATCCCAACCATATCATTCACGTCACCTTCTCAGCCTCTCCACCTCCCCACTATAATAATCACTTCATATATAAAAAAGGACATCAGAAGATAGTGGTCAGAAGAAGAAAAATTCATACAACAACGAAATATAGAGAGGGCTGTGCAGCAATATTAGGTAAACATTATCTTTACAAAGCCTTCTGAATTTCACTACACTACACTTCTCAATTTGATTATACTAGAGTGTTTACAAGTAGTTTTTAAATAAGCCTGTATCATAAACTCCCTTTTATTAAATTGGCAGCTCTACAACTTTTGACAACTACGCCAGCTACTACTCAATTTGATATGAAAGAAGAGAGAAACTAGCCAGAAAAATTCGAATGGATATACGAAAGCAGAAAAGGTCCAAATTTTCTCCTGATAACAACGGTTTGAACTTAAATCCAATATTTGCACATTTGCAATTTGCTTAATTATTGGTTACAGAGGCTGTCGTTTGTCACTTCATACAAAGACTCCTTATTTCCTACTTCATTTTTTTCCTCTGATTTTCCTTAGACAAATTAACAAATTTGATTGTTTATAATTATCATGGATATAGGATGGCTCAAATGCTCTATCAATGTTCACCTTATATTTGCATAACTTATTTGTTAAGTAAATCTTATGTGCTCTATTAAAATATTCTTTTTTTTAACAAAATGGACTGATATCCTTCTACAACTTATTATGCTATATGTTGTCATATTGTTTCATTGCTTAATTAGTAAATTAAATTTACAAAAGAAGGCTGATAATTAATCCACTATTGCTTCGTTGATCTCATTTCAGATATGCCTGAACAACGAGAAGTTCGTATTACACCAACCGGGAGTTCTCGAAGTGAAGAAACGACGCAACGTAGAAGGGTACGCCGTCGCAGAACTTATTCTTATAATGATTCTGACTTGAAGCCTAAAGTCATCAGGAATCATCCAACACCGATGCAAAATAAATTAAGGGATCAAAGGGCTGAACGAAGGGATAGAGAGAAAAAATTTAGAGCGCTTAGGGCTTCACTAGCTGAACAAATTGGAAACTATCAATTTACCCGAGATGCTTTAATTGATTATATTAAACAAACTAAACTATATGATTGGGAAGCCTTAGTAATTTTAGCCGATTCACTTGGAAAACCTTTAGGTAGTATTTTAACTGAAGTTTATTACGAGGTTTGGCCAAGTGAACCTTTTTGGGTTTACATCATAAATTTGAAGCTGAATGGGAGAACCGTTTATACAAGTACTTGTAATATTTATAATTAATAAAAGTTTTTTATTTCATTGCAAGATTACCTGTAATTTTACTCTTGATTATTTCTTAAAAGTATTACGTAAAGAATGTAAAGAAATAATAGTAAGTTATTAAAGATTTTGCTTTTATTGTTTGCAATTCGAAGTTAAAGAAGAGGTAACTCTATATAATCACGTGAAACTTTCTCAATAAAAGAAAAAAATTTTAGATTACAAAAATAAACATATCATGTAACAATTCGAAAAGTGCAATGACATTCGTGTTGAATAAACTTAATGCTTGGACCCTGCTTTCCAATGAAGATACCAGCCTGTGTAGCAGCCACAAGTATTGTACATGAAATTTGTTTCACAGAAGCAGAACCACTATTGGTGGAGTCATGATCCACATCAATAATTCGCATATGGACCTTCACAACGCCATCCATAGTAGGTGGAATAGAGAGGCTAGGCTCTTCCTTCGCACATATCATCAATTGTACTAGCTTAAACTATACCAAAATCATGATACATATATGTTCTATATTCAAATTGACAACTGAAATAACTATGTTTGTCAAAACTGCTGCTATATGTAAATTGCCAACTGAGATTAATTGTTCGAATAAGTGTTTATACCATATGTTGATTGCATTTTCAGTTGCAATTGCAGAGTCTTATGTATGTTGGATGATCCAACTAATGAGATATGTTTAATGGTTATGAACATCTGTTTCGAGACTCATAAGTGCTCAAATCTGGGTGGTCGTCTCTACATCGTACATACATTTTACCAAAACCTACAGTTTAAAATAAAAAAATCTACAAACTTCTAGGTAAACAAGTAATTCGTCAACTTCAACTTAACCAATATCATGGATAAATACATGTTGTGGTGGTTTGGGAAAAACATAAATGGCCAATCCATATTTTTTAACTAAAATGCAGCAGCAATTACAAAAGACATGGTCTTAAATTAGTAAAAATTTTATACATACTTTGAAAGATAATGGAGAGAACCAACCACTAGAAGTTAGTTTACTATGTCCTTTAAGCTGCACCATGAATGTAACGGCCACTCATATATCCCCGTATTAAGCTTGTACTAACAAATACAGCAGCGTGTGACGTGTTCGTACGTGCAAGAATGGCATCTTTCCCTTACATCCTTTCCGAAACTTGTAGAAATGGTCAATTATGTAAGTACCTAACATATGACATCTATATATATATATATATATATATATATATATATATATATATATATATATATATATATAAAAGTGGGCAATAAGAAAGTGAGGTGGCACATATCTTAAGCCAAGAAATATATTTATCTTTTTTTTTCCTTTTTTTTGGGTTTTCATCATTTTTTTCTATTTATTTAGTCTTATAAATTCAACCACCATAACTCACACCTCTTTATCTTCATAACCTATATTTTTTAATTATCTCAATAACTCACATGCCTTTCATATTCATAACCTCTAAGTTTTTAATGTGTAATTTTATGACTAATTATTATATGTTCCTACATATGTACCTATATAAAGACTTCTATGTGTTGAAAAATTTGATTGACACTAATTTTATATTTTGCTTATAATAGTTTGAGCTATCTCTATGTCAAAGGTTGTAGTGGGAAAGAAAAATTACACTAAGATATGGTATAATTTCTATTCTTTGTTTTTTGTTTAAGGTAAATGCACGAAGATATTCTATGCATGTGTGAGTCTTAAGAAGAATGTTTAAGAAGAAGTGTCAAATAATGAGATGAAGATCGTAGTAAAACATATTTCACAATTCTCATTATTGGTCTTTGATTTTGTCATATTTGGATTGATGTTGTATAAGTTGAAGTAGTGATTTTTTTCAAATAATATATACATAGAGATTTTGATATCTGTTTTTTGTTGTCTATATTTATACTCTATAATTGCAATAACTTTGAGTCGTGATTTTATCCGATGTCAAAGTGAGATTCTAATGTGTTTTCCTTTTTCTATTATATATAGATTTATTTTATAAATATATTTTCTATTTGTTCATAATTCTTTTGCCTCTATTTTATTTTTAATGAACTTTTTTGACTTAGCCATTAATCTATGACCCCTCAGAGTTATTAAAAGCTGACATATATAGGTCATATATGCTTACTCCTTCCATTTCATGTAATACTATTGCTTGAATAGTATGTTAAAAAGAGAACAATATATTTATATATTTGAGATCAACTAATTTTAATTTTTGGGCAAGCTTTCGGTGATTTAAAAATTACTAGACAACGAGTTATTAACTTTATGAAATAATATATTTTTTTGTGATATACTATCGATGATTGAAAACTTGGTGAAGTTCATAATCAAGTTGCAAACAATACTTATTATTCTAATGTTAGGATTTATATACAATTAGTTTTGATTCTTATCTTATTAAGTGGGTTATTTTAAGAGATTTTTTATTAAAACATTAATTGTTCATGTGAATGCTTGGGGAATTTTATTCTTTAAAGTGTAACATTATCTCTAATTTAATATTGCAGTTACTCAATTAAACGTATCACATAAAATTATGCTTTAACTACCAAAATAATACAATAAATTAATGGAATAAAAGTTTTAACATTTGTTACAAACTAAGAGGAGAAGGCCTTCCTAAGGATCTTTTGTCAAAAGAACATATTTTTTGTCATAGAAATTTTCAACTTCTCAATATATGACTAACAATAATTTAATTTATTGTATTTGTGTAATTGGTAGAAACTATACAACTTTTATTTTTATTTTAGGTTTTATTTTTCTTGGTCTTGGAATTTCTTAATTAGATAAAACTTAAGTAATATTCATTGATAATATACAATTAACTATATATCATTTTGATTATTTGTTACAGATAAACTAAATATATGAATTAAACTAGACATGTTTTATTTATTGATGATTTTCTTTCTCATAAAAAATGGATAATATCCACATTTGTTAATTATTAACTCGATAATTTTTTTAAAAAAACTTTATTGATCTTTTTTAAACTTCACGCGAAGCGCGGGTAAGTCTACTAGTTATATATACACAGTAGAATGTGCTCTCATATTTTCCAGATGCAACAACTAATAGATACCCCCTGAGTATACATAATCAGTTTGCATAATTAAACAACTTAATGTATGTACTATTACCCCTGAAATTCCTGTTGCTTCCAACACGACATCTTTTTGACGAGTAACCATGTCTTTCAATTGCTGCGACGGTCAGGAATTTTAGTATCATTTGATAATGCATAACTGTATTATTCGTAACCGAAACCAAGCATACATCTGTCCGAGTCCGGAACCTAAATAATGACTAATTTAACAAAAAATACGTTTTTAAAATTAAAAAAAAATACAAAAGTACCTATTTCGCAGTATAAAACTACGAAATGCACTAACGGCCGTTAGTGCATTTCGCAGTTTTATACTGCGAATTGCTATTAAATTTTTTTTTATTTTATAAAATGGCCGGTATTTGAAAAACAGCCTAATTCGCAGTTTTGTATTGCGAATTGGCTATTTCGCAGTACAAAACTGCGAAATAGGCTGCATTTTGGGCCCACTTTTAATTAAAATTTATAATTCGCAGTAGTATAATGCGAATTTCATTGAAAAATTGCTCAAAGTTTTCTTATTTATAGACGCTTCAACTTCATGAAAATTACATCAACACTTTAAACTTCAAACAAACGTTTATTCTCTCTTCTCCTTATCAATCCATTTTTTATAATGTCTGAAGTTGCCAAAATAAGGGTTTCATTGTATTGGGGGGTGAGGTTGTTGTGGATAATAACTCTGTGAGGTATAGCTCTCCTCCACAGTGTCATGTTAAATTGCCGCTTAATATGGAGTACGATACTTTGGTATCGTTGTTACGTAAAAAATGAGTGAGCGGAGGCGTTCGGTTAGCATTAAAGTAACCGGAAGATTTCCTTATTCAGTGACTCCGCATGGGTTTGCTTATTATTTTGAATTTAACATTGACAATGATGAAAGTCTTAGAGATTTTTTGCGGGTTCCGGACGAATATAGAGAATACGTTGTAATAAAATTATTAGAAATGTATGTGAAGGTTGAAGATCTTAGTAGTAATGAGGGAGTGCGTATAAGCGATAACCCTCAATCATCAGGTGGTTATTTTGGAGCAGCATTAGCCGTACAAGTTGGAGATGGAAGAGGTTTCCTTGATTTCAACTGTCACCACAGGCGAATGAGCAGCCAAAAAATAATGTTACTACTTCGTATAATCAACAAGACGACTGGTAAACTTAATTTTAGTGAAATTGTTTTCTTGATGTTTTAATTGGATTTGTATTAATAGTTCTAATTTTCATAGGGAGTACCGTCCGGATTTGAATTTGACAAATTATGACCACGCCCCTAGTTGGAATTTGCAAAACTCTAGAGTATTGGAGCACGGTGGTCCATCTGGTAGTTATCAGCAACCTCAAGATAGCCAGCATGAAACTTCAAGACAATATGATTTGTAAGTAAAGTTATATAGTGATATGTACAGTATTTTTCCTAAGTATTAGGAAACTTAAATTTTTGTTGGTTTTATGCAGTGAAAACGAGCTTCTTGAAGCTCCTGGACTAACACAGTTGCTCGTAGACGATGTTTTTACTCGTGACTTAGCAGATGCGCAAAGTAATGAGGATGATAGTGATTACGATAACAATGCGGATGAGTCTGGGGATGAGACACCCTTCCGTGAGGAGGGTGATGATGAGGAGGGTGACGATGAGGAGGAGGAAGTGAATGTGGAACCTGAGTTGACTAGGGAGCATGTTCTCCACCCCCGTTAGACCAAGAGTGTATGAATCCCACATGCCTTTTCATGAGAGAAATATTTCATACCTTGATAATTTGCCAGCCATGCCTAACGTTGATGCATTGACAAGGGATGGTGATGAATTACAATCGAAGATGTGGGATGAATCTAGACCAGTTGTTCTTACAAAAGGCATGTATTTCCTTGACAAAGCTCGCCTAGTTAGGGCTATAAAAATCTATAGTATAAGGGAGTGTCGTGAGATGACGGTAAGTGAGTCAACTATGGATAAATACAAGGCTATATGCCGTAGGTGGTTCTTGGGCTGTCACTAGATGCTGCGTGCTACAAAGAAAAAATTAGGTTTGTGGAAAGTTGGTAAATTTATTAGCGATCATAGATGTGAAATGGACACATTCAATGAGAACCACTTCAACCTGGATGTTGACTTGATTTCCCTTGTCTTTGTTCCATTTTTGGAAGTGTCTATTAGATTTAAGATTAAAGAGTGTATTACAGCTGTCCACCAGGAGTATGGTTGTACTATAACTAAAAGAAAGGCATATCTCGGTCGCAAACGTGCCTTTGAACTAATTTATGGCGACCGGGATAAGTCCTTTTACAATCTTCCCACGTACATGGTTGCACTGCAACAATTTAACCTTGGTACTATTGTTGAATGGAGGTGCAAGCGAAGTCCTGGCAGTCCGGAATTTATATTCAACTATCTATTTTGGTCATTCAAACCAGCAATAGATGGTTTTGTGCATTGTCGTCCCGTAATTTCCATAGACGGTACTCATGTCTATGGAAAGTATGATATTAAGCTTTTGATTGCAGTTGCTATAGATGCCAACGGTCAAATATTTCCACTAGCTTTTGCCATTTGTGCGAACGAAAGTGAAGAGACGTGGAAGCAGTTCTTGAACCACTTGAAGCAGCACGTTGTCAAACAACGTTCAGGTATTTGTCTAATATCTGATCGGCATGGTGGTATTTTAAGTTCTGTACGTCACTTGCCTGAATGGCAGGAGCCGCATGCATACCACCGTTACTGTGTGAGGCACCTAAAGGCCAATTTTCAAAAGAGATTTCCTGACAAGGCGTTGCATGACTTAATGTGGATGGCTGCAACCGAGCACCAGCTCTATAAATTCACGAGGTGCATGGAAGCAATCCGGCAGATGGAACCACGAGCCTATACTTGGTTGATGCAACATGACCCTCAAATGTGGACATTGCATGCTGATGGTGGCAGACGATGGGGAGCCCTCACCACGAATGTGTCGGAGTCATTTAATGGCTTGTTGAAATCTGCTCGTGGACTGCCTGTCACTGCCATGGTCCGCATGACTTTCAAACAGAGTGCAGAAAGGTTTGTTGAAAGGCATGCAGCTGCATCGTCATTGTTGGACAGGGGTGTTGAATTTATGCCAATACCCATGGTAAGATTCGAAAAGTACAGGAAGCGAGCACAGTGGCATTCTTTTCTTCAGTACGATAATGAACTGGGTGTTTTTGAAGTTAAGACCGCTAATCGTGGACACCGTGGGAATAATTTACATACGGTGAATGACCATCTACCACATGTCGTGCCCACATGCATTGAAGTGCTTTCAACAAGTTGGCTGTGGGGCAACAAACTACATTGATAGGCACTACAGTGTTGCAGCATACGTAGACATGTATAGTGGGAAGTTGCATCCATTAGGTGCTGAGAATTATTGGCCGCCGGAACCTTTTAAGTTGGTATGTAACAAGGAGTACTTGCGCAAGCTGAGAGTGCAAAAGAGAACACGTATACCAAACCAAATGGATGTTGGTGAGTCTGTTTATGCAAGTAAATGTAGCATATGCTCCCAAACTAGACATGACCGCCGTAAATGTCCTTCAGGTGCTGGGCGTGGTGGGGGTAATACTGTTGCAAGTTCGTCCAATGTACCCAACTATCAACCATAATGTGATGTTGTTCAATTTTAAAAGGTTATGTCCAAATACTACGTAGTCTCTATGTAATTCGTAGTTCAATACTACATATTTTTGAGTTGTCATTTAGTATAACAACGGTGAAAATCATGTGAATTTTGATGTCCATGTAATTCGTAGTTCAATACTACGAAATGTAAAGTTGTCCTTTTATTTGAAAAAGCTGAAAATCATGTGATTTGTCATGTCCATGTAATTCGTAGTTCAATACTACGAAATGTAAAGTTGTCCTTTCATACGAAAAGCTGAATTTTTTTGTAATTCGTAGTTTAATACTACGAAATGTGAAGTTGCAATTCGTAGTATAATATGACGATTTATGTTACATGTTGCCTATAAATACCTGGGCTCATTCCACTTATTAGATGTGCTCAAAATCTTACAAAACATAAATATTTCTTCCAAAATTTGATATTTTCGAAGTGTGTTACTGTGCAATATTTTAAATGGCTCAATATGGTACACTAGTGTGTTACTGTGGAAAAGCTTGTGTGCAACAAACATGTTGGGAAGGTGATGATGTTGGACGTAAGTACTGGATGTGTATGAACTAGTTGGATGCGTACAAAAATCTGAATGAACCAATGTGTGAGTTTCATGAATGGGCTGAGGAACAATGTCTCCAAGAATATTACAGAGAACAAATGCTTAATCTGCATAATATGTGGTTAGGCCAAGCAGATATTAACTACGATCTCCATACAAAAATGATAGAACTTAGGGACGAGCTGAGGGAAGTAAAGGATAAGAAATGGAGAGTAGAATGGAATTTGGCAGCTGTTAAGGAACAAAGAAAAAAATAAACAGGAAATTGCGGAGCTTAAGGCGAGAGTAAAAGAGTTAGAAGACGAAAAAGAACAACTACTAGAACAATTTAAGTAGCTAGAACGCAGAATAAATGGAAGCCCATAGACGAAACAATTCGTACTATGTGTTTAGTTGCGTTTTAGGTTTGTCTACTTGATTTTACTCTTGTTTAAGTGGCATTTCAGTTTAAGTGTAATAGTATGTTTGTGTTTGTATTGTACAATTTTAAGTTTTATTGGAATATTATGTTTCTGTTCGTGTTGTTCTATTTTAAGTTTTACTGTTCTATATTATGTTTATGTTCATGTTGTTTCGTTTATTAATGCTATGTTTGTATTTACACAATAATGAAATCAAAAAATATTTATTTATTCATAATAAATGTTATTTACACAAGTATATATACATAATGAAATCAATGAGTGCCGCAGGCTTTGTGCCTCAGATTTGCTGCTGGCCTAAGTCGCATCCCCTGTCAGTCGGGCACACTATCTGGATCATCATCGTCAAGCCGCCTCTTTATGGGAGGATGTGCAGCGGCATCTACAGCACAACTGGTAGGGTCGGAGGAATAGGCCGTCGGGGCGGCACCAACCTATAAAACAATAAGTAATGTTAGATAAAATAAGATAGGTATTTAATTTATTTGGGTTAACAAATTATTTCTCTCACTATGGTCTCGTCGGGGTCCTGCGTATATTCATCGATGGTCAGCTCATCACCGCATGTAGTATGCTCAAACATGGTCTGGGATAAAGACTGCATAAAAATAGATGTAATTAATTTATTGCAGCGAAAGTAAAAATAATTTAGAATTGAAAAACAAAAGTAATACAAACATACCGCATCAAATGCAGGGGACGATGGATAACTCAACCTACGACCGCCATCCACGTCACGGGTCGGCCGATGCTCACCTGCGGTAGATGTGCCAGCGAAGTACTGATGTACATCCCCATCAAAGGTACCCATAATTGGCAATGGTCCGAACGGGGTCATCTGCGTCGCTGGCAATGACAACTGAAGGTCGTATGAGGGCATGCTGCTGGAAGGGTCAGCTGAACCACCAATATAACCCTGCTGCATGCTGCTCGAATGGTCAGCTGGAAGGGCCATAAAACCCCGCTGCATGCTGCTGGAAGGGTCAGCTGGATGAGGCACATAACCCTGCTGCTCATCTCCAAAACCCCCAGCTCCGAACCCTGCAGGTGGGTTGACCGGCTCCTCAACACCCCCTTGCCGGGCACATCGTCGTCGTCCCCTGCGAGCCCTAGCCCCTGCACGGGGGACCGGCCTACCCCTCCGGTACACGTCTGGAGCCATATAATCGGGCTCATGGTCTAACCTATTGCCCTCCCTCGCCTCTTCCAGTGCCAAACGAGCCATCTGGGCTATCTCCCGTCCATAATCAACCAGTCTAGGGTTGTCTTCATACTGCTGAATATCCATACCAGACTGGAAGATGCGGTGAAGCCCAATAACTTGTGAAATAAGTCAATTAGTAATTAAATAACTCTATGCCACACTTATATGATATTAATAAGTCAAAAAAACATACCAGTGACGCGTGCCTCCCGGCATACGGTCTGTATCGGTCGTCAAGCATGTGGGTGGGGTTCCCGACATACCGTCGGGTGTGACGTCTGTACCAGCTCTCATACAACGGAATACTCGCCTCCTGGTACACTGTAAGTGGTGGCGGGATGCGTTGAGCTCGCTCCTCCCAATGAACTACCTGCTGATGCAGCCACGCAACATACTCCCAGCTCATGTTGTTACGGTCATCCCGCTGATAATGAGTAGGCTCCCATACGGGATCACTCAGTACCGGCTGAGGACGACCAAACTGACGCAACACATGCTCCGTCGCATGATACTCAACAACATCCCAGAATATCAATGGGACGGAGCTGCTCCATATGAGTCGGTCTGCCGAGCAAATAGCAGGTAGGTGGGCAAGCAACTCATCGATGTACGACATCCAGATGAACTACAAGCAATAACAACAAATTAGTATGCAAAGTAAAACTACATTTAAAACAATCAACTTTATGTAGGTATTTACCTGTCCATCCACCAACATATCAAATAGGTCCCTAATAAGGGGGAGATTGTGGTGCACATCTACTCCTCGGTAATTCCCCCGCCGGAGAATCCATCTCACAGCTAGCGGGAGGGGCGGATAGTCCTGTGCCGGCAGAGGTGGCTGCAGTGGCATGATGGCGGTTTCGTTAGAGAAGATCAAGACTTGTGTTATATCATGTGAATGGTGGGATTCTAGGTATCCGTATTGGGAAACTGTCACGCCCCAAATCGAGGGACATGACCGGCGCCCGACTAGGTAGCCCCAGTCAAGCGGACCTGGGTGCCTTTCATTCCCACGTGTTACCCCTGTGTTGATTATTTTTCATTAACCAAATACCTTACCAATTATAACTGATTTCACAATATACAAACATAACCATGCGAGTGATTCATTAACAAGTTTACAGCTTTTACAACGCCCAACATAATATATACATGAGCCTCGAATCCCACAGTTTACATGTCTACGGAACCTCTAGGATACAAAGGACGATACAATACTTGCCGGTAACAAGGCTCAGGCTATACCTTACACAAAATCAAAATAAAGTCTAAACAAGAGTGGCATGAGCCACGTAGGGCCCCAAAAGGAAAGGGGCTCACCAAAATGGGCAATGGAAGATGAAGGATGCTACTGCCGATGAGCTGAAGTGCCTGCTACTGATCCACCTACAATCATAACACGAATGTAGCGTCCCCGGCAAAAGGGACGTCAGTACACTTGAATTGTACTGGTATGTATGGACAAACTTTGTCCCAAGTAAACTCAAGCCATTGAATTACATCAACAATTAATTAAGCCAGCTAACCATGTTTTCCACATTTTTCCTCATTTCAAATAATTCTCAACACAAAGCACTTTCTAAGATCAACAAATTTAACAATAACAAATCAATCACGTATATCACAAGTAGTCAAACAAAGGGGCAATCAGTGCCCCACAGGTTGCAAACTCTCCTGCTGTCTCCTTTCATAATTTCACATTATTGATTTTTATATCAATTTTCAATAGCGATTTCGATCGCTTTCCATCCTTATTGCCCCCGACCACCCTTATTACCTCGGCCACCCTTATCACCCCAACCCACACCTTATTTCCTCATGTTGCGGCGCGCAACACGACCCCGCCTTACAGTTTAAAACACAACAATTTCAAACAGCAGATAAGGTACTACACACAATTTCAACAAGTTCAAATAAGCAACTTGCACATTGTTTCATGTTCTCAATTACTTATCAAGCCAATATCACAACCAAGTTACAATATTTCCATAATCAAGAATATTCACACAATTCAAGTGTTTCATATCTTTCCAAAAGAAACCATATATGCCATAACAACAATTTTTTTTTCTCAGTTCTTTACCAATTCCAATTCCTTTGTCATCTTTCAATTCATATTTCATACCATACCACATGTAGTTCAATCATCAATTGAATACCCAACAATGATATCGAAGAATCACATAAAATCTCTCAAATTAACACATGCCAAATAATTTCACACATATGGGCGATTTTACAAGAATCAAAATTAGCCATACATACCTGGTGATGAGTTTTCTTCCGTTAACTTTCTACTTTATGCTTACCCAAGATATCCTACTCTTGCCAACCTTGTTCTTGAAGACTCTTACTTCTACTCACTTCTTTTTACTAGAAATCAAGTTCAATAATCATGCATGAGTGTAAAAATTCTATTTTCAAAAGCCATTATATGCAAACCTCTCTTTACCCAATTTAAAACTGAAAATCAAAGAAAATAGTTAGGGTTTTTACCTTGTAAAGATTGGGGAAGTTTGAATCCTTGCCCTAGAATCCTTTGGACTAGATGTTTGGAACAATCTTTGAAGATGAAAGACTTCTCTCTCTAAAACCCCTCTCTTCTCTCTCTAATTTTGGTAAGATGATATGATAAAATGAAGGTGAAAGGCGTTATATTAAAGAAGAGATCGGGTCAAAATGTTACAAAAATCTGGGCCGGGGCGAATCTGCGGTGCACTTTGCGACCGCAGAATCAACATGCGGTCCGCATAGTGACCGCAGAATGGCTCAAAAATTACTCAAGTTCTGTTACAGAATGCGACCAATATGCGGTCCGCATTCTTGATCTGCGGTCGCAAAGTGCACCGCAGATTCACTATGCGATCGCATATCGACCGCATTTTCAACATGATTTTTGGGAGGCTTCTGTTAAGCTTTGCGGCAAGAATGCGGTCCGCATAACAGGTTTGCGGTCGCATTCTTGACCGCATACTTGACACTTTTTTCTGGAAAAATGATTCTCTACATTTTTGACACTTAAATCACTACCAAGGGTCCGAACCACGGCGAGCAAGCTCGCCGCGAAGAATTCTACGCATTCCTCACACATTATTCGGACCATGACACCACAGCTACTAGGTTTTATGCACAAAAATTTTACGGGGCCTTACATCCTCCCCCCTTAAGATCATTCGTCCTCGAATGAGGATTTGAAAATGAGTTGGCTTTGAAAGACATGCTATGCAAACTATCAAAATTTTAACTAACTCTTATATTTTAGAAAAATTTTGCCAGAGTTTCCTTTGTTTTATGGACATATCCACCTGTCAGAGGGCCCCCGAAACACATTACCAAACAACAATACACAAATACAACACTTTCCACAACTGGTATACACTTTCTTACCTCAATGAATGCACATGTTCTATCACATTGTTACAATTGCACATAATGAGTTCTTACCTTGTTTAACCATCTTAATACACTATGTACACACAAACAAACCATTACCAATCTACACTTACTATTAGTTGCTTATTTAACACATAAATCTCGTTACAAAACGAAGGAGACTTTACTAATACTAAGAGAGAAACAACTTGAACAAGATGACAGTTACTAGGAGTAGAAGGGTCACCTAATTTCTTCTAGGCTTGATCAAACAAATGGGGGTACTTTTCCTTCATCTCTTTTTCTGCTTCCCATGTGGCCTCCTCAACTTGTTGGCTTCGCCACAATACTTTAACAGAGGCGACTTCCTTATTTCTCAACTTACGGACTTGCCTATCAAGAATGGCAACTGGAACTTGTTCATATGACAAATCCTCATTAACCTCAATAGCCTCGACCGGCACGATGGTGGATGGATCTCCAATCACTTTCTTCAACATGGACACATGGAACACGGGGTGCACTGATGACATCTCAGGAGGCAACTCTAGCCTATAAGCAACTTGACCAATCCTTTGAACGATCCGATATGGCCCGACATACCTAGGACTCAATTTCCCTCTCTTTCCGAATCGCATGACTCCCTTCATAGGAGATACCCTCAAGAACACCCAATCATCGACTTGAAACTCCAAATCCCTTCGACGAACGTCCGCATAGGACTTTTGACGACTCTGTGCTGTTTTCATTCTCTCCTGAATAACCTTGACCTTTTCCATAGCTTCGTACACCATATCTGGCCCTAGCAATTCCGCTTCACCTACCTCAAACCACCCGATTGGCGACCTACATCTTCTCCCGTACAATGCCTCAAACGGGGCCATCTGAATGCTAGCATGATAGCTGTTATTGTAAGCAAATTCTATCAGTGGCAAGTGTTCATCCCAATTACCTTTAAAATCTAAGACACAAGCCCGCAACATATCTTCAAGCGTCCGAATGGTCCGCTCGGCCTGACCGTCGGTCTGTGGATGGAAAGCTGTGCTGAGATTCACCTGAGTTCCCAAACCTTGCTGAAACTTCTTCCAAAAGTTAGCGGTGAACTGAGCCCCGCGATCTGAGATGATAGAAAGTGGAGTGCCATGAAGCCTTACTATCTCCTTGATGTATAATCTTGCATATTGCTCCGCAGTATCAGTGGACTTGACAGGCAGGAAGTGAGCTGATTTGGCGAGTCGATCTACTATCACCCATATTGAATCGAACTTACGCTGAGTGCGAGGTAACCCCACCACGAAATCCATATTGATCATCTCCCATTTCCACCTTGGTATTTCTATAAGCTGAGTTAATCCTCCAGGCCGTTGATGCTCGGCCTTCACTTGTTGACAGTTCGGACATTTAGCTACAAAGCTTGCCACGTCCCTTTTCATACCGTTCCACCAATAAATCTCCTTGAGATCGTGATACATTTTCGTTGAACCAGGGTGCACTGAATACCTGGAAGTATGAGCCTCTGCCATCACTCTTTCCCGAAGCTCGTCCACATCCGGAACACATAGCCTATCTTGACACCGCAATACACCATCTTCGCTGCTGAGTACAAATGCTGAGGTCTTGTCATTCATGACTGCTTCCTTCACCCGAACCAATGCTGGATCCATGAACTGTTTTTCCTTGATTTCCGCGACCAATGATGATTCTGCTCCATTATGCACCAAAATATCCCCCTCTTCTGACGCCGAGATACGAACCACCAAACTGGCTAATTGGTAAACCTCTTGAGCCAGGGGTCTCTGATCCATACCCAAATAAGCCAAACTACCCATGGATTTTCGACTAAGAGCGTCGGCTACCACATTTGCCTTTCCTGGATGGTACAATGTGTTCATATCATAGTCCTTGAGCAATTCTAACCACCGCCGTTGTCTCAGATTCAGCTCTTTCTGCTTAAACAAATACTGGAGGCTCTTGTGGTCTGAAAACACATCTATATGAACCCCATAAAGATAGTGTCGCCATATTTTCAAGGCAAACACAACAGCTGCAAGCTCCAAATCATGCGTCGGATAATTCTTCTCATGGTTCTTGAGTTGCCTGGAAGCATAAGCTATGACCTTTACGCGTTGCATCAATACACACCCCAAACCGACTCTGGAGGCATCACAATAAACCACAAATCCCTCTGTGCCTTCTGGTAAGGCCAATACCGGTGCCGAGGTCAATCTTGACTTCAATTCTTGGAAACTTTTCTCACATGCATCGGACCACTGGAACTTAACTGCCTTCTGCGTCAATTTAGTCAATGGGGAGGCGAGGGTTGAGAATCCCTCTACAAACCTCCGATAGTACCCTGCTAGACCCAAAAAGCTATGAATCTCTGTCGGGGTCGTGGGTCTAGGCCAATCTTTCACTGCCGCAATCTTCTAAGGATCCACCTTAATCCCCTCACTGGAAATAACATGCCCTAGAAAGGCTACGGACTCCAACCAAAACTCACATTTTGAGAACTTGGCGTACAATTGATGCTGATGAAGGGACTGCAATGCTGCTCTGAGGTGAATGGCATGATCTTCCCTGCTCCGAGAGTAGATGAGGATGTCGTCAATGAATACAATTACAAAGAAATCTAGGAATGGCTTGAAAACCCGATTCATAAGGTCCATGAAAGCTGCTGGGGCATTGGTTAGCCCAAAAGACATGATCAAAAACTCGAAGTGATCATAACGAGTTCTGAAGGCGGTCTTTGGAATATCCTGCTCCCTCATTTTCAACTGGTGGTACCCAGACCGTAAATCAATCTTTGAGAAGAACTTCGCTCCCTGCAATTAGTCAAACAGATCATCCACTCGAGGCAAAGGATATTTATTCTTGATGGTGACTTTGTTGAGTTGCCAATAATCAATACACATTCGAAGTGACCCATCTTTCTTCCTGACAAAAAGAACCGTAGCACCCCACGACGACACACTCGGTCGTATGAACCCTTTCTCTAATAAATCCCTCACTTGCTCCTTTAACTCCCTTAACTCTGCTGGCACCATTCTGTGTGGTGGAATGGATATTGGCTGAGTATCTAGCAATACATCGATCCCAAAATCAATCTCCCTATCTGGCGGAATGCCTGGAAGCTCATCCGGAAACACTTCAGGAAATTCATTCACAATTGGCACGGACTCGAGGGTAGGCACCTCCGAGGTGGTGTCCGTTACCCGAACCAAGTGATAGATACACCCCTTCTTAATCATCTTCGAAGCCTTAAGGTAGGAAATAAACCTACCCCTTGGCACCACACCATTTCCTCTCCATTCAATGACTGGCTCGTTAGGGAACTCGAGCCTCATAACTCTCGTTCGACAGTCAAGTTTGGCAAAGCATGAATAGAGCCAATCCATCCCCATAATTACATCAAAATCTACCATCCCAAGCTCAATAAGATCGGCTGTGGTATCACGACCACCCACCGTAACAACACAATTCCTATAGACTCGTGAGGCTATAATAGAATCACCAATCGGAGTCGACACAGAGAACGGCTCATGAAGCCGTTCGGGTTCTATCCCAAAACTTGAAGCAATGAATGGAGTGACATAAGACAAGGAGGACCCTGGATCAATAAGGGCATAGCAATCAATAGTCTGAACAGACAGGATACCTGTAACAACATCTGGAGAAGCCTCGGCATTTTGGCGGCCACTCAATGCATAGAATCGGCTAGGTCCACCCCTACCCTGAGCTCCACCCCTAGCTGCACCACGCCCTGCTGATGCTGGAGTACGCGCTGATGATGTAGCAGCCGAAGAACCGGATGACTGAGCAGATCCCCTACCTATACCCTGACGGGGTGCACGACAGTCTCGTTGAATGTGACCTCTCACCTCGCACCCGAAGCACACCGGAAGGTCAAGGTAGCAAGTCTCTCGTATGAAATCTCCCACACTTGGGGCATGTAGGTCTCCCCTGCTGCTGGAACCTCACCCCAGGACGACCAGACTGATGAGACCTCCAACCGTCTGAACCGGGTCTCAAATGACTGCCTTGCTGATGACTGTGCACAGATGGCGGTGCACTCGCGGAGGACTGAGCATATAACTAGGATGGCCCTGATGACCCTCTCCCTTGAAGTGATCTCCCTAAATGACCCATTGACCGGGCCCTGCTGCTACTCTCTCTTTCTGCACGAATCTTCAATTTCCTGGCCTCCGTGGCCTAAGCAAACCCCACGATCCTCCCATAGTTCATATCTGAGTGCAAAGCTGCTGTGGCGGCCTCATTCACTACCAAAGGGCTAAGGCCCTGAACAAACCGTCGAACCCGGCATCCATGGTCGACACTAAATGAGGAGCATACTTGGACAACCTTACGAACTCCATGTGATACTCCCAAACAAGGTATAGCCGAAGCCTTGTTTCAGTGGCACGGGCTGCCATTGCCTCAGCAGGTAAGAAGTGATCCATAAATGCATCCACGAACTCATCCCATCTGGCCGGAGGGCTCACCTCCTCACGGGAATCCTCCCACATCTCGAACCATGAACGTGCCGCTCCCTCCAGCTTGTAAGAGGCCAACTCTACCCCCTCTATATCTGTAGCCTTCATCACTCTGAGGGTCTTGTATATCTCATCAAGAAAGTCCTGCGGATCGGCCTCTAGGTCTGTGCCGGAGAATTCTGGAGGGGCCAACCGCAGGAACTGGTGGACTCTAGAACTAGATCTCCCTGTCCGCTGGAAGACGCAGGAGCATCATGGGATCTCTAGGCCTAGTCGGCCGCTAATTATGTCAACATGTGAGTGGATCCTCTAAGATCCTCATTAGATATACCGGAACCAGAAACTGATACTATATCAGAATCAAGGACAGTGGCAGGAGGCATGGTGGCACCCTCTGCCTCAGAGCCGTGTCCAGTAGTGCCCTTCTTATCGGTGTGTTGTCGACCACATCATATAAGTTGGGGGCTGCACGGACATTTAGGAATTTACCAATTTCTTTGATATTCCGGATCGTGCGATATGGCTCAAGATAGGGAGCTAATTTCCTCTCTAAGTATTACTCTCAAGATTGGTAATTTTGATACCATAATCTGTGAATTCAAAGCATGTAAGGTGGGATTTATCCCACCATTGAGTCCAAGTGGATTACCCAAGGACTTGTTAGGAGAATGTGTTGAGTCATGGAGTGATTGGTAGAAGTTGTTGTTAAGGAGAGTACCCTCGTTCTTACTAATGTCACTGTACCACCAGATCATGTAGTATTTCATCAGTATGTACGGCTAAAATCCCTTCTCTTAGAAAATAAGCTTCCATGGTGCCCACATAAATGTTGTAGGTTCAAAATATAATTGATGCAGTACCCGTTTTGTTATGTTAAGCGAATTATTGCTGTGAAAATATATGTTGGAGGTACTTCTTCATTTGTTTAATATATTATTCTTGGTAGATGAGGATATGTAAAGAATGTGAACTATGTGCTAAAATGTCTAGACTTCAAGTCAAGTTTGAATTGATATTTTGATGCCAAATTTTGTGAGAAAACTTGTTATGGTTGATTCTTCCAAAATGTTCTTACGTGTACCAAAGGTATTTGATTGATTGCGTCTTGTTGTTGGTAATGCATAAAGATGTTTGGAAATGAAGTAAGTGACTGTGTAAATGTGGTAAGACTAAATGTTGGACTCTAGCTGTGATTGATACTTTACATGAATTGTTGTTGTGACCCGATATTTGTGAAAGATGCATTCCAATATGATCAATGTGCTATTATTGACAACTTAAAATGGGTTTTAGAAGTATGAATCATGTATTCAAATGTGAAGTCCTCTATGCATAGAGATGTTGAAATAAGTCAAATGCTTTTGAGAAATAAAGTATAGACAATGTGTCGAGAACTCAAAATGAAATTGTACCTGGTGATACTTGTGACATGAGGGAATATGAAACAGATTATGATATTGATGTGAAATATGAGAAAATGATGTGAAATGCGAGGAAGAAGAGATTGTGTTATGAAATGTGGCCTAGTGCCAAGTCTGATGTGATAATTATGGCCCCAAGAGTCGATGGACTAATATACGTAAAAATGGCATGATTCTTTTATTCGATAATGTGGTGAATGTTTAAAGTGTTTGATTTGTACTTGTGATTTTCTTATTATTGTATGAAGCGCATAGGTGAATAATTTTATATGTGAACCCTATGGAAGGGCTATGAAATGCAGCCTAGAGGTATGGTAATTATGTAAAAAGCTATGTGATCCATTTTATTTGGTAATGTGGCGATTGTTTAAACTTTTTGTTAAACCCTTATGATTTCCTTGTCCTTGCGTAGATATGTTCTTAAAAAGAATCTAAATTACAAAACATCTCATGCACTTGCTCTTTGAATGATACGTATTATTTACAAAGTCTCCCGATCACAGTTCTAGTATTTACAACCTCCTATGGAATTGAGCTCTATAATTATGTTCCAGAATTGAGTTATAGCACTATTGATAATTCCTACTTGCTTTTCCTAAATTCTCAACAAAGGACTATTCCCGATGAATTTCTTACAGAAATGTTTTATTTAAATGAACAACATCTACTCACTTGTGCCTATACATACACCGTCATAAAGTTTGTACATGTGGTTTCAAGTTCCATGCAAAGTATCCAAGATTTGTGATCCTTCTCGAGTCACTCTTTTACTTAGTTGTGTGTGTCTTATATGGCTTGATCAACCAATGTACCCTCTTACGAGTAACATCATGAAACCTTTTCACTCTCTAGTAACATATATGCATATCTCAGTGGCTATCATATGAGTGCATATCAATTGAAATGGTCACCGTGTGCATAAGTTCTCTCTAAAAAAAAAATTTGAGATCCTCGCATCCCCATCATAGATATCTTGTGTCGCCATGGTTTTCGTGCGCACTTGGGACATCTCGCAGTAAGTAGCTCACTCTGTCCTAGTATTGTGGTTGCTCCTGGCATGGTCATATATTGCAGTGGGGAGTTAATATAGTAGAAGTGTGTCTAGCTTATAACCAATGATTATTTTCTCTCTTCATGTCTCCACAATGTGTTAATTGTACTCCTTATTTGGTGAAGTCGTTGTGCTAGTACCCAACACTTGTACGATAACCATGAGAGAACGTGCCTTCTATGTATCACTATGACACTTCCTTTTTCGAGTCAAAACCTATGGAGATCTCTTCATGAACATTTGCAAACCTTCAGTGATTATTGTGCAATGTCTCATTGAGTTTGGTTTTCTTTATACCCTCAACTTCTAGAATCTTGGACTATGTCGTTGTCATGTGTGGAGAGTTTTACTACCCTTGGTATCTCACCTTCTTGGCTAGATTTGCCTTCTCCCCTGGAGCATCGTGTTAACTATTAGAACCATCTAACCAATTCATGCTTTTGTCCCAATATCAAGATTTCCTAGCTATTGAGTTTCACTCGTGAAAGGTTGAGATTAGATGACTTCGGATTTTTGTACATATCATGAACATGTTGATTTGAATGAAAAACAATGGTCGTAGTTTTTAGTTTCCTCGTATATGATCAATTACCAAGAAGTGTTAAGTTGTCTAGAATATGGTAATCTCATAAGCGTTCAATTCTTTTCATCCTTATAGGCTTGTGGCATAGATTCTGTGTGTCAAGTAATGTTAAGAGTGTAATTCAACTTCGTGTATTTTGAATCCCATATCACATTCAAGGTGCTAGAGTATTCCTATTCGGGGTCGACGGATTTTTCCTACACTTTAGGAAATGAGTGGTTCACGTGCTTGAGTATTCCTCCTTAATGATTCCTATTTCCCATGTACTACTTACTCCTATTCCTCATTTATGTATTAATTGAGGTAGTCACAATGATTAACCATGTCAGTATTGTTAGTAGTAACATTTTGTGTCTCTTAGTATACGACCTCATATAGTACTCTACCCAATGCATTAATGGATTCTTGAAGAACTCCAGCCTGATCTTGAACTTTGTTGTTCCTCATTGATTAGATCCCGATCCATTGAGCATTGTAAGTTTAGACGAGTCAAAGATGAAGCTTCACAGTGTGGTCACATATATGTTGGGTAGGTAATTTTATGGTCAGTTTATGAAAGCACATCTTAGGGTAATTATTAAGGGTCATCAAGGGTTAGTGTGAGTGTACCCCTAAAAATGTTATGTGAGTTGATAATAAAAGTAACATGACTGTATTACACATTAGGTTGCAATAGGTGTATGATATTCCCCATAACTGTTCCTCATGTACTTTGTGTTTCCATATGCTTATGTCTAAGAAGATAGTGATGAAAAAAAAAAAAAAAACAATTGTGGGTATGAATTGACTTGATTGAACTATATGATCATGGTAATATCCTATATTATGCACTAATAGCAAGACTCATGATGGCTTGACTTCATATGGACTGTTGATTGAAATGAAATTATATTCTTGTTGAAGAACACCTTTGCGATTACATTAATGGTTGGTAAGGACTATTATGAACACATGATTGTTTGTTTAGTATGAACTGATATCCTTGATGGTATGGTGTCAAGTTATGGAATTGTGGGTTATTGTTGTTATCATGAATTGCAATATCCAGTGGAGTGTAAATTGTACAGTGGAAGTTATAAAAAGGTAAAGTCAATGGATAGTTATCTCATGCAAGATGTTATCCGTCATCCTTATTATGTATGTTTGGGAGTTGATATTATTTTTGAGAAGGTGTTATGATAATGCTTGTAAGTCGATAATGTCGCGTAGAAGGATAAATGTGTCGTGGAAGGAAAGTACTTTCGTTTGATTGAATACCAGCTAGTTTTGACTTGGAATGTACCATATAGGTATTTTGATGTAAAACTGTGCAGTCCATATTCTGGTATCCATATGTTAATGTAGTTCTTATAATTCTGGGACTAGGATTGTGGATATATACATTGTGGTGCTATGTACAGTTGTGGATGTGTGGTTAAGAAGATTTTGGTGATTCTCTGGCAGGTGGATAGGCCTAGTTACAAAGGAAACTCTGCCGAAATTTCTGAAAAATTTAGGAGTTAGTGAAAATTTTGAGACTGAAGGTAGGTTAGAAAAGAGATGTATGATGTTAAAGTGTTTGGGAAAGACTATACACCTCATTCGAGGACGAATGATCCTAAGGGGGGGAGAATGTAAGGCCCCAGAAAATTTCGCTAAGTAATATAGGATTTTGTTGTGCCACGTAGGCTAATTATTATATTTTATGTGCTATGAACATTATGGACATCAATTAGACTTGCTAAATATGAGTATGAGTCTTATGGTAAGTGATATGAGGTCCAAATGAAAGCCTAAGTGTAAGCCAAATAGGAAAAGTTTTGAAATAGGCCAAAATTCCAAATGGATTCACACAAGGCTCCACTTTAAAAGACCATATATAATTATGTATAAGGTTTTATATGGTGAATAGCATATCAAATGAAAGCCCTTTGAGTCTAGTTTCCAACGCTTCAAACCGTTTGTCATTTGGACATTCCTACACAAAGTTATGATCAAATTACCAAAGGCTGGAAAATGCGATCGTGTGTCAGGTCAAATCTGCGATCCGCATTTCTACTCTGCGGTCCGCATGTTCGTTCCGCGGTCCGCATTTTGACCGCAGATTGAACCAGTGTAGCTCATTTTTGGCTGCCGATTTTGCGGTGCATTTTGCGGCCCGCATGTCCATTCTGCGGTGCATTCTGCGATAGCAGAATTGACATCGCAGGGTTATTTTTTTATTTTTATAACCCGACCCCATTTCAATATATAGGCTTTGGGGTTCATTTTGGGGTCATTTCTTACTGATTTTAGAGAGAGGTGAGAGTATTTTAGAGAGAGAAGGAGGAACCCAACATCTAAATCATCCAAATCTTGCATCAATCTTCAAGAATCAAGAACCCAATAGCAAGTTCTTCATCTAAGAGGTAAGATTCTATACCCTAGGGTTTAATTTCGAGTTTGGTGTATAAGATGAGTTATTGAGGTATGATTCTTGGGTTTATTAGTATTGTGTATACATGCATGTACAACTTAGGTTTATGGGAAGATTGTTTAACTTAAATAACTAAAGATTGGGTTAGGGAATGAAGGAAGTCTTAAAAAGGGGATTCGAAATCAAGATGCTCAACTAGTGTTTGATAAATTGTTCAAATGAGCTAGTTTCATGAATATCTTTCTAATATGTGTTTAAATTTGTTATGTTTCATAGTAGATTGGAATTGCTAGAGTTTTTGGAGTGTTGTAGTAACTTAAGGAAAGCTCAATCGAGGTATGTATGGCTAACTTTGATTCTTGTGAAATCGCCCTTATGTGTGCAATTCGTTTGGCATGTGTTAATTTGAGAGATTGTGTGTAATTTGTTGATTTTGTTGTTGGGTATCTAATTGATGTTAAACTACATGTGGTGTGGTATGAAATATGAATTGAAAGATAACAAGGGAATTGGAATTGGTGAAGAATTGTGAATAATGGTTATGATGGCCTATATGGCACCTTGTGGAAAATAAACGAAACACTTGAGAATTGGTTTATTGTGGAAAGAGACGAAACACTTGAATTGTGGAAAATTGTTGAACATACTTGTGTGAATATTTTTGATTTTGGAAATATTGTAACTTGGTTGTGATATTGGCTTGATAAGTAATTGAGAACATGAAACAATGTGCAAGTTGCTTATTTGAACTTGTTGAAATTGTGTGTAGTGCCTTATCTGCTGTTTGAAATTGTTGTGTTTTAAACTGTAAGGTGGGATCGGGTTGCGCGCCGCAACATGAGGAAATAAGGTGTGGGTTGGGGTGATAAGGGTGGCCGAGGTAATAAGGGTGGTCAGGGGTAATAAGGATGGAAAGCGATCGAAATTGCTATTGAAAATTGATACAAAAATCAATGATGTGAAATTGTGAAAGGAGACAGCAGGAGAGTTTGCAACCTGGGGGCACCGATTGCCCCTATGTTTGACTACTTGCAATTTATGTGGTTGATTGGTTGTTGTTCTAATTGTTGACCTTGAACGTGCTTATGTTGAGGCATGCGGGCCGCAAAATGCACCGCAAAATCGGCAGCCAAAAATGAGCTACACTGGTTCAATCTGCGGTCAAAATGCGGACCGCAGAACGAACATGCGGACCGCAAAGTAGAAATGCGGATCGCAGATTTGACCCGACACACGATCGCATTTTCCAGCCTTTGGTAATTTGACCATAACTTTGTGTAGGAATGTCCAATTGACGAACGGTTTGAAGCGTTCACATGGTTATGTTTATGCATTATGAAATCAGTCATTATTGGTAAAATATTTGGTTAATGAGAAACAATCAACACAGGGGTAACGCGTGGGAATGAAAGGCACCTAGGTCCGCTTGATTGGGGCAACCCGGTCAGGCGCCGGTCATGTTCCTCGATTTGGGCTTGATAAAGAATGTATTCTGAAATATTTTGCACCTGAAGGAGTGGCAAAAAACCACCAATATTATTAGCTGGACCGATAGCCCGGCACATGCTCCTATAGAGATAAGCCAGAATAGCAGCTGCCCAACTGTAATACTGTACCTGCTCCATATCCTCCAGACAGTGGAGAAACCACATCAACATTTTGTTCCCCGACGTGTCGGGAAACAAGACACACCTGAATAGCATGAGCAATGCCATCCGAGTGTAACGAATAATCCACAACTCCTCTGTTTCATGAGTAATCTGTGGATGCAACTCCGCCATGGAAGCTCTAATGAATGATAGCTGCACACGAGTACCACCACGGTCGCCCGCTGGGTGCAAACCAGTCACTCCTGGGGCAGTGTAAATGCACAGCCCTCAATGTGCAATCCATATAACACGTGCACATCCCGAAGAGTGATCGTAGCCTCTCCAGTAGGCAGGTGAAATGTATGTGTCGCTGGTCGCCACCGCTCTATCAAGGCTGTGATGAGCGACCAGTCAAGCTGGATCCGTCCCAACTCAAATATGGTATACAAGCCGGTCTGCTCTAGCAGCTATACAACACGCTGGTGAAAGGGATGCTGCGCCATAAACTCCCATAGATCGTCCGACCTCCTAGGGCGGATAGTCTGAACACCTAGCTGGCCCTCCCAGACAAATGATGACCTATGGTCACCCTGTAGTACTAATAATCCTTCTGCCGCAGGTCCTGGGTGCGCAAGTGGACGAAATGCCATGTCGTGTACTATAAATAAGAAAAATTAATTATTGGATAAATGAAGACACACTTTGAATATTATAAATACGAAGAGACCTCTTGGTTTGCTATGTATTTTAAGAGGGTAGTTTAACGTTACAGAATAAGCATGACTCAATGTATTTTAAGAGGGTAGTTGTGTAAAGGTCCAAGGCTTGATTTTTGACGCTCGGGACCACATTATAATTATTAATTATTATAACTCTCAATTTCAATATTTTTATAATTTTATTAACTTAATTAATTAAATTAAGTATAATTTTACAAATTAAATATAATGGTTGTGTAAAGGTCCAAGGCTTGATTTTTGAGGCCCGGGACCACATAATAATGCTTAATTATTATAAGTCTCAATTTTAATATTTTCATAATTTTATTGACTTAATTAATTAAATTACATATAATTTTACAAAATGAAGATAAAGGTTGTTTAAAGGTTCGAGGCTTGATTTTTGATGCCCTAGACCACATTATAATTATTAATTATTATAACTCTCAATTTCAATATTTTTATAATTTTATTAACTTAATTAATTAAATTAAGTATAATTTTACAAATTAAATATAATGGTTGTGTAAAGGTCCAAGGTTTGATTTTTGAGGCCCGAGACCACATAATAATGCTTAATTATTATAAGTCTCAATTTTAATATTTTCATAATTTTATTGACTTAATTAATTAAATTACGTATAATTTTACAAAATGAAGATAATGGTTGTTTAAAGGTTCCAGGCTTGATTTGTTATGCCCGGGACCACATTATAATTATTAATTATTATAACTCTCAATTTTAATATTTTTATAATTTTATTAACTTAATTAATTAAATTAAGTATAATTTTACAAATTAAATATAATTGTTGTGTAAAGGTCCAAGGCTTGATTTTTGAGGCCCGGGACCACATAATAATGCTTAATTATTATAAGTCTCAATTTTAATATTTTCATAATTTTATTGACATAATTAATTAAATTACATGTAATTTTACAAAATAAAGGTAATGGTTGTTTAAAGGTTCCAGGCTTGATTTTTGACGCCCGGGACCACATTATAATTATTAATTATTGTAACTCTCAATTTCAATATTTTTATAATTTTCTTAACTTAATTAATTAAATTAAGTATAATTTTACAAATTAAATATAATCGCTGTGTAAAGGTCCAAGACTTGATTTTTGAAGCCCGGGACCACATAATAATGCTTAATTATTATAAGTCTCAATTTTAATGTTTTCATAATTTTATTGACTTAATTAATTAAATTATGTATAATTTTACAAAATGAAGATAATGGTTGTTTAAAGATTCCAAGCTTGATTTTTGATGCCCGGGACCACATTATAATTATTAATTATTATAACTCTCAATTTCAATATTTTTATAGCATTATTTATGACAACATGATAAAAATATCAACATGGTAAATTGATACTAAGGCTCTACGCTAAATTTTTATAAGGCTCTACGCTATAAGGCTCTATGCTAAAAGGCTCTACGCTAACATGATATACAATAACATATTAAATTAATACTAACATGATAAAAATATCAACATGATAAATTAAAATTAACATAGTAAATTACTGCTAACATATACAACATGGTATATACAATATATAACATAAATAAAATTAACACTAACATGCTATATAAAACTAACATGTTTTCTAATGATTTTTAATATATCAATTGAAATACCTCGATTTAAAGCTGTGATAGTGAATCTTTTTCACCGGAACTGTGTCCGACACTGTCTCCGTGTGGGGCCCACTTGTGTTACACTTGAAGGGGACGGGTGGGATCGCGAAAGAATTTTTTTTACAAAAAAATCGAAAAGATGAAGAGGGGGCCAAGAGGAGAAGATGGGGGGAGGGAATTTTGGAATTGAAAATGGGGGAGTGGGATCTGTGAAGAAGAAGACGGAATTTAAAGGGCCAATTCGCAGTAAAATACTGCGAATTGGCCCATTTTTTTTAAAAAAAATTTTTAAATAATATTTCGCAGTATAATATTGTGAAATACGTACTTTTGTATTTTTTTTTAAATTTTAAAAATGTATTTTTTGTTAAATTAGTCATTATTTAGGTTTCGGACTCACATATGTCCTGTATTTCCTTCTCCGGAAGAAAAGAAGTATTGTACAACACTCATATGGGTCTGAAATGTCATCTGATGCTATGGTACTCTGCGTACTTACATGTTTGAGTGCTGCAGGTAAAATTTTATGGGAAAATTTCACTCTAGAACAATTGAACTTCATGCTTTTCAATTTTATAGCCTATATTTCAATTTACAATCAACAAACCCAAAAATAATATGCTAAGATTTAACATCCAACTCTAATAGGTTCTCAGAATCACTATTTAACTTTTCAAATAGATTCCTCAAACTTTTAAATTAATTTTCGAATAGTAATTGTGACTCTACTATTAATTTAACAAACCAAATTCATTTGGGTGGTGAAAATTAGATTTTTAACAAGCTTAAATATGTGGGTTTAAATTTCGATTTTGATTTTATGAGAAATTTGGAGTGGGTGTCATTTAGACTTGTTAGAAATAGTAAAAGGAGGTTGTATATAAAATTTGAAGTCATTTAATGGAGATTTGGACTGGTTTTGAACAAAAATTACAACTGAAAATCGTGAAAGAAGTTCGTCTACAGGCGCTTGTATAAAGATGTATAAAAGTGTATAACAATGTATAATGTGTGTTTATACACACATATACACTATTATACAAGATTATACATAATTATATAAAAATCCGACTCCGTTTCTTCCTTGCGTTTTTTCTTAAATTTAACTTAAATCTTGCCCAAATCTACTCCAAATCACTTCCAATTTAAATTTTGAACTCTTTTTGATATTTTCAATCAATTGGAACAACACCTCAATTATAGTTGCCTCGATTTGCGTGCACAGTCCGGGCACAAAGCTGGAAAATTTTTATGTTGAAATATGTGAAATATGTGAAAAAGTTGAAGAATTTTGATATTAATATTGATATGGTTGACTTTGGTCAACATTTTTGGTAAACGGACCCGGATCCGTGATTTGACGGTCTCAGAAAATCCGTAGAAAAATATGGAACTTGGGCATATGTCCGGAATTGAAATCCGAGGTCTAGAACCCCAGTAAAAGAATTTTTCTGTTAAATTGTTTTCCGAAAATGTTTAAGGAAAATGAAACTGAATTTTTATTAAAAAGTACTGGTATCGGGCTCGTATTTTGGTTCCGACGCCCAGTACAGGTCATATATATTGGTTAAGCGCTTCCTGTAAAGTTTGGTTGAAAACGGACGTCGTTTGACGTGTTTCGGCCTTAAATTGGAAATTTTGGAAATTATGAAATTTGAAAGAATTCTTGAGTTTTAAGGCTCAATTCATTGATTTTGATGTTATTTCGGCGATTTGTTCGCTCGAGCAAGTTCGTATGATGTTATTGAGTTAGTGTACATATTTGGTTTGGAGCCTCGAGGGCTCGGGTGAGTTTCGGATAGGCATCGGGGTGGTTTTAGACTAGGAAAAACTGCAGAAAATCTGCAGCAGACATTCCTTCTTCGCGTTCGCGTCCACCTGGTCGCGTTCGCGAAGGCTTCTCTTTCTTCTTCTACGCGTTCGCGTCCTTAGGATCGCGTTCGCGTATAACAACATGGACCCCAGCCTTTTTCCTCTACGCGTTCGCGTGAAGGCTCCCGCGTTCGCGGAGCCTGGCCTGCCTCTTCTACGCGTTCGCGTAGGCCAAATTTCAATCCCCAGAATTTTCTTCTTCGCGTTCGCGTTAAGCCCCACGCGAACACGATGTGTAAAACTTCTTCTTCATCGCGAATGCGACCGGGGTGTCGCGAACGCGATGAACAAACTCATGCCCAGTGAATTTAAGACAGAAAACAGAACAGAAACGGGATAAAAATCCCATTTCTGTTCAACTCTCTTCTCCACGGCTTCTTGGACGATTTTTGAGCGATTCTTCATCAAACTTCTTGGGTAAGTGATTCTTAACTCGTTTTCTTCATTTTCCATCAATATTATTTGAATTCCTAAGCCTAATTAGGTGTAAATGGGTAGAAAAATTGAGAATTGAGTATAGTAAGGGTTTTCAAAGAATTTGCGATCTAGACCTCGTTTTGGAGTCGAACTTAAGAACAAATTGTATATTTGAACTCATGGAAGATTGGGTGAACTTATTTTGGTTCGAAACTTGAGTTTCGATTATGTGGGCCCGGGTCGATTTTTACTATTCCGGGCGGAATGTTGTAAAAACCATATTTAGCAATATGAACTAGTTTGTTAAGTAGAATTGATGATATTAAATCAATTGTGTATAGATACGATTGGATTGGAGTCAAATTCAAAAGGAAAAGGCATTGCTACGGATTGAATCGTTCGTAAACTTTCGAGGTAAGTGTTTGTTCTATCCTAGCTTGAAGGAATAGGAATTTAGTTATGAATAAATTGTTGATTAAGAGTTATTGGTGTTATACCGGTAATGAAGATAAATTATTGAAATTATTATCAATTATTGGTTTAAAACCGGTAATTATAAATATTGTTGATATAGAGATTATTGGCTAAATGCCGGTAATATATATATATTTATGAATTGGGATCGTGTGGCGCGCCGACCACTTATATATTTATGAATTGGGATCGTGTGGCGCGCCGACCACTTATATATTTATGAAATGGGATCGTGTGGTACGCCGACCACGAAGTGATTTAAATCTTGGCATTGGCCATAGTTGCCGGTAGCCTATTGATATATTTGGGAGCGGGTGGTACGCCTACCACAAGATATAATTATTGATATATTTGGGAGCGGGTGGTACGCCTACCACAAGATATAATTATTGTGATAGTTGGGAGCGGGTGGTACGCCTACCACGAGATATGAAATGAGAGAGGAATTGAGACATGAAAGTAAGATTTATTATGTTGAATAATTACCCACAAATCAAAAAATATAAAAATACAAATATGGGATAAAATACTTACTATAGAAGAAATATACAATTTTGAATTACCCACAAGAGATATTGTGACGACCCAAAGGGTCATCACTTATTTTATTAATCATTCCGAGCTTTTGAGGTCTTGAAAACCTCAATTATAGTTGCCTCGATTTGCGTGCACAGTCCGGGCACAAAGCTGGAAAATAGTTATGTTGAAATATGTGAAATATGTGAAAAAGTTGAAGAATTTTGATATTAATATTGATATAGTTGACTTTGGTCAACATTTTTGGTAAACGGACCTGAATCCGTAATTTGACTGTCTCAGAAAATCCGTAGAAAAATATGGAACTTGGGCATATGCCCGGAATTGAAATCCGAGGTCTAGAACCCCGGTAAAAGAATTTTTCTGTTAAATTGTTTTCCGAAAATGTTTAAGGAAAATGAAACTGAATTTTGATTAAAAAGTACTGGTATCGGGCTCGTATTTTGGTTCCGACGCCCGGTACAAGTCATATATATTGGTTAAGCACTTTCTGTAAAGTTTGGTTGAAAACGGACGTCGTTTGACGTGTTTCGGCCTTAAATTGGAAATTTTGGAAATTATGAAATTTGAAAGAATTCTTGAGTTTTAAGGCTCAATTCATTGATTTTGATGTTATTTCGGCGATTTGTTCGCTCGAGCAAGTTCGTATGATGTTATTGAGTTAGTGTACATATTTGGTTTGGAGCCTCGAGGGCTCGGGTGAGTTTCGGATAGGCATCGGGGTGGTTTTAGACTAGGAAAAACTGCAGAAAATCTGCAGCAGACATTCCTTCTTCGCGTTCGCGTCCACCTGGTCGCGTTCGCGAAGGCTTCTCTTTCTTCTTCTACGCGTTCGCGTCCTTAGGATCGCGTTCGCGTATAACAACATGGACCCCAGCCTTTTTCCTCTACGCGTTCGCGTGAAGGCTCCCGCGTTCGCGGAGCCTGGCCTGCCTATTCTACGCGTTCGCGTACGGCACCACGCGTTCGCGTAGGCCAAATTTCAATCCCCGGAATTTTCTTCTTTGCGTTCGCGTCAAGCCCCACGCGAACGCGATGTGTAAAACTTCTTCTTCATCGCGAACGCGGCCGGGGTGTCGCGAACGCGATGAACAAACTTATGCCCAGTGAATTTAAGACAGAAAACAGAACAGAAACGGGATAAAAATCCCATTTCTGTTCAACTCTCTTCTCCACAGCTTCTTGGACGATTTTTGAGCGATTCTTCATCAAACTTCTTGGGTAAGTGATTCTTAACTCGTTTTCTTCATTTTCCATCAATATTATTTGAATTCCTAAGCCTAATTAGGTGTAAATGGGTAGAAAAATTGAGAATTGAGTATAGTAAGGGTTTTCAAAGAATTTGCGATCTAGACCTCGTTTTGGAGTCGAACTTAAGAACAAATTGTATATTTGAACTCATGGAAGATTGGGTGAACTTATTTTGGTTCGAAACTTGAGTTTCGATTATGTGGGCTCGGGGTCGATTTTTACTATTCCGGGCAGAATGTTGTAAAAACCATATTTAGCAATATGAACTAGTTTGTTAAGTAGAATTGATGATATTAAATCAATTGTGTATAGATACGATTGGATTGGAGTCAAATTCGAAAGGAAAAGGCATTGCTACGGATTGAATCGTTCGTAAACTTTCGAGGTAAGTGTTTGTTCTATCCTAGCTTGAAGGAATAGGAATTTAGTTATGAATAAATTGTTGATTAAGAGTTATTGGTGTTATACGGTAATGGAGATAAATTGTTGAAATTATTATAAATTATTGGTTTAAAACCGGTAATTATAAATATTGTTGATATAGAGATTATTGGCTAAATGCGGTAATATATATATTTTATGAATTGGGATCGTGTGGCGCGCCGACCACTTATATATATTTATGAATTGGGATCGTGTGGTACGCCGACCACAAAGTGACTTAAATCTTGGCATTGGCCATAGTTGCCGGTAGCCTATTGATATATTTGGGAGCGGGTGGTACGCCTACCACAAGATATAATTATTGATATATTTGGGAGCGGGTGGTACGCCTACCACAAGATATAATTACCGTGATAGTTGGGAGCGGGTGGTACGCCTACCACGAGATATGAAATGAAAGAGGAATTGAGACATGAAAATACAGGTTACGGACAGCAGCAGCGGCAGTAGCAACTTGTGGATTTTTCGACTACTGAGACTACGAGGTAGCCTTGCAGGCGTTCGCATGACCCGTTGTCTCTTCTATCTATGCTTTTCATTCTGTTATCTCATACAGGTTTATGTGGGTGTCTGGTCCTAGGCTTGTCACTACTTCGCCGGGATAGGCCAGGCACTTACCAGCACATGGGGTCGGTTGTGCTGATACTACACTCTGCGCTCTTTTTGCGCAGATACAGGTTACGGACAGCAGCAGCGGCAGTAGCGACTTGTGGATTTTTCGACTACTGAGACTACGAGGTAGCCTTGCAGGCGTCCGCAGGACCCGTTGTCTCTTCTATCTATGCTTTTCATTCTGTTATCTCATGTAATCGAGATAAACAGCTTGTATTTTCTTTCAGACAATTATGTGTATTATTCTTAGAAGTTCGTGAGTATTGTGACACCGGTCTTGGGTAGTGTATCATGCTTGGGTTTTCTTTATCATATTTGACTAAGTTTTCCGCTAATTTTGATTATTCCGCTGTAATTTATATGTTTTTAATAATAAATCTTAATAAGAAATTGGTAATTAATGGAGGTGTAACTAATATTTGGCTTGCCTAGCTTCCATTTAGTAGGCGCCATCATGACCCCGATGGTGGGAAATCCGGGTCGTGACAAGTTGGTATCAGAGCACTAGGTTGCACGGGTCTCACAACTCACGAACAACCTTAGTAGAGTCTGAAGGATCGGTACGGAGACGTCTGTATTTATCCTCCAGAGGCTACGGAGTTAGGAAAATATTCTCTTTATTCTTTCCAGTCGTGCGACTTGATCTTTTGAATGTTAATTGAACTTCTACTCGGTTCTTCCGCAGATGGTAAGGACACGTGCATCCTCATCTACTGACCAGCAGCCCGAGGTCCCAGCAGCGGCGGCTCCTGCTAGGGGTAGAGGCCGAGGTCGAGGCCGTCCTAAAGGACAAGGTAGGGGCAGAGCTCAGCCCCGAGCAGCAGCACGAGTGGTAGAACCTCAGGTTCATATCGAGGGGGAAGTTCCAGCCCCAGCAGCTCCAGTAGGCCCAGCTCAAGTCCCAGGAGGAGCTTTATTTTCACCGGATCTTCAGGATGCTTTGGTCCGTATAGCAGGTTTTATGGATCACATCACCAGAGCAGGTTTATTACCGGTAGCACCAGCTACTTCTCAGGCTGGAGGAGGTAATCAGACTCCTGCTACGCGCACTCCGGAGCCAGTAATTCCCCAGGCGCAAGATCATGTGATTCAGCCAGTTGAGGCAGCTCGACCTATTATTACGACTCCGTCTAATGATGGTGCAGCCATGTCTGCTGACGCGTTATGGAGATTGGAAAGGTTTACCAAGCTGTTCACTACCACATTCAGTGGCACTCCTTCAGAGGATCCACATGATTTCCTATATAGCTGCCACGAGGTTCTCCGTACTATGGGCATTGTGGAGACTAATGGTATGGACTTTGCTACTTTTCGATTATCTGGTTCTGCCAAGATTTGGTGGAGGGATTATTGTCTATCCAGGCCAGCGGGATCATCATCTTTGACTTAGGAGCAATTTGCAGAACTATTCTTGGAAAAGTTCCTTCCAGCAACTCAGCGGGAGGCTCTGCGCAGACAATTTGAGCGTCTTCATCGGGGTTCTATGTCTGTCACACAGTACGAGACTAGGTTCGTGGACCTGGCTCGTCATGCTATTATCATACTTCCCACAGATCGGGAAAGGGTGAGAAGGTTTATTGATGGCTTGAATCAGCCGATTCGACTACAGATGGCTTTGGGGGCAGGAACTGAAATCACTTTTCAGGAGGCGGCTAATACAGCCCGCCGGATCGAGATGGCTCTGTCACGGGGAGCGAGACATGGATCGGATAAGAGATCTCATAATTCGGGTAGATTCAGTGGTACCTCGTCTGGAGATAGAGATTTTTATGATAGAGGCCATCCTCCTAGGCCTTATCAGTCAGCTCTTCAGGTTTCTCATGATGCTTCGGGTGATCGTAATTCTCAGCCACGCTACTCTGATCAGCAGCCTATCAGTGCACCACCACTTCGCCATTTTCAGCAGCCGGAGGGCTTGTTTTACGTGCGGTGATCTTAGGCACATTGCAAGGTATTGCCCTCGAGCTCCTGACAGATCTCACCAGCAGAGTTCTCGTGCCATGATTCAGGCCCCAGTTCCCTCACAGCCTGCCCAGCCGGCTAGAGGCGGAGGTAGAGGACATAGAGGTGGAGGTAGAGGTCATAGAGGTGGAGCTCGGACCGATAGAGGTAGAGACCAGCCAGCAGCTGATCGTCCTAGAGATGCTGCTCAGGGTGGTGGGGCACAGCCCCGATGTTATGCACTTCCCGCCAGACCAGAGGCTGAGTCTTCTGATGCCGTCATTACAGGTATTATTTTGGTTTGTGATAGAAAGGCATCAGCATTATTTGACACTGGGTCTACATATTCGTATGTGTCTTCCTATTTTGCACCATACTTGGTTCAGCCCAGTGATCCACTGAGTGTTCCTGTTCATGTGTCTACACCAGTAGGCGACACTATTGTGGTTGATCGAGTTCATCGGTCATGTATTATAGTAATTGAGGGTCTCGAGACCCGTGCTGATTTATTACTCCTAAATATGGTGGACTTCGATATTATACTAGGCATGGATTGGCTATCTCCGTATCATGCTATTTTAGATTGTCATGCCAAGACTGTGACTTTAGCCCTGCCGAATTCGCCTCGTATAGAGTGGAAAGGAATTTCAGGTCATACTAGCCGTAATGTTATTTCTTATGTTAAAGCTCGGCGTATGGTTGGAAAGGGATGCTTGGCTTATTTGGCCTATGTCCGTGATTCTAGTGCTGAGGTTCCTTCTATTGACTCTGTGCCTGTGGTTCGCGAATTTCCTGAAGTATTTCCTTCAGACTTGCCAGGTATGCCGCCCGATAGGGACATTGATTTTTGCATTGACTTGGCTCGAGGCACTCAGCCCATTTCCATTCCCCCATACCGTATGGCTCCGCCAGAGTTAAAAGAATTGAAGGAACAGTTGCAGGATTTACTTGAAAAGGGTTTCATTAGGCCCGGTGTTTCGCCGTGGGGTGCACCCTGTATTATTTGTAAAGAAGAAAGATGGTTCGATGAGAATGTGCATTGACTATCGACGGTTAAACAAGGTGACTATCAAAAATAAATATCCACTTCCGCGAATTGATGATTTATTTGACCAGCTTCAGGGTGCCAAGGTATTTTCAAAGATAGATTTGAGATCTGGCTATCATCAGCTGAAGATTAGGGCATCTGATGTCCCTAAGACAGCGTTCCGCACTCGGTATGGACATTATGAATTTCTGGTCATGTCTTTTGGGTTGACAAATGCTCCAACAGCTTTTATGGAATTAATGAATCGGGTGTTCCGGCCTTATTTAGACTTGTTTGTAATAGTCTTCATTGATGACATATTAATATATTCCCGCGGTCAGGAGGAGCATGCGCAACATCTCAGAGTGGCCTTACAGACTCTGAGAGATAGCCAGCTATATGCAAAATTTTCAAAGTGTGAATTTTGGCTAAGTTCAGTTGCATTCCTGGGTCATATTGTGACGGCAGCAGGTATTCAGGTTGATCCGAAGAAAATTGAGGCAGTCAAGAGCTGGCCTAGACCGACATCAGCCACAGATATTCGGAGTTTCTTGGGGTTAGCGGGCTATTATCGCCAATTCGTAGAAGGATTTTCGTCTATTGCAACCCCACTGACCAGATTGACCCAGAAGGGTGTTCAATTTGAATGGTCCGATGAATGTGAGGCGAGCTTTCAAAAGCTCGAGACAACCTTGACCACAGCACCGGTATTGGTTTTACCCACAGGTACGGGACCTTATACTGTTTATTGTGATGCTTCCCGTATTGGGCTTGGTGCAGTGTTAATGCGGGATGGCAAGGTTATTGCCTATGCTTCGAGGCAGTTGAAGATTCATGAGAAGAACTATCCGGTGCATGATCTAGAATTGGCGGCGATTATTCACGCATTGAAGATCTGGAGGCATTATTTGTATGGTGTAGCATGTGAAGTATACACCGATCATAAGAGTCTTCAGTATTTGTTTAAGCAGAAAGAGTTGAATATGAGACAGAGAAGGTGGCTAGAGTTGCTAAAAGACTATGATGTTACTATTTTATATCACCCGGGTAAGGCCAATGTGGTGGCCGATGCATTTAGTAGAAAGTCTGCCAGCATGGGTAGTCTTGCATATGTTCCGGTCAGTCAGAGACCATTGGCTCTAGACGTCGAGGCATTAGCCAACCGGTTCGTGAGATTGGACATTTCTGAGCCTAGCAGAGTGTTAGCCTGCACGGTCGCTCGTTCTTCTTTATTAGAGCGTATCCGTGAGAGGCAATTTGATGATCCTCATTTGCGTGAGTTGAGAGATACGGTACAGCGGGGAGGTGCCACACAGGTAAATCTAGATGATGATGGGATATTGAAATTGCGGGGTCGAGTTTGTGTGCCCAATGTCGAAGGGATTCGAGAGTTGATCTTAGCAGAGGCCCACGGTTCGCGGTATTCTATTCACCCGGGCGCCGCGAAGATGTACCGGGACTTACGGCAGCACTATTGGTGGCGGAGAATGAAGAAAGATATCGTTGCGTATGTCGCTCGGTGTCTAAATTGTCGGCCAGGTGAAATATGAGCACCGGAGACCTGGTGGTGTATTCCGAAGGATTGAAATTCCCGAGTGGAAATGGGAGCGGATCACTATGGATTTCGTTCCTGGACTTGCTTTGACTAGAAGGAAATTTGATGCTATTTGGGTCATTGTTGATAGGGTGACCAAGTCGGCACACTTTATTCCAGTCTGTCTCTACTCGTCGGAGAGGTTAGCGGAGGTTTACATTAGGGAGATTGTTCGTCTCCATGGAGTGCCGGTATCTATTATCTACGATCGGGGTACGCGGTTTACCTCGCGGTTACGGGAGAGCGGTCCGGCGGGGAGTTAGGCACCCGAGGTTCGGTTGAGTACGACATTTCATCCTCGGACGGATGGCCGGTCAGAGAGGACTATTCGGATTCCAGAGGACGTGCTTCGAGCTTGTGTTATTGATTTCGGAGGCTCGTGGGACCGGTTTCCTGCCATTAGCAGAGTTCGCCTACAATAACGGTTACCAATCTAGCATCCGGATGGCTCCGTATGAGGCGTTGTATGGTAGGCGATGTCGATCGCCGGTTGGATGGTTTGAACCGGGAGAGGCTCGGTTGTTAGGTACGGACTTAGTTCGGGAGGCCTTGGATAAGGTCAAGACTATTCAGGAGAGATTGCGTTCAGCTCAGTCCAGGGAGAAGACTTATGCGGATCGTAAGGTTCGAGATGTAGATTTCATGGTTGGCGAACGAGTATTGCTCCGAGTGTCGCCTATGAAGGGTGTGATGAGGTTTGGGAAGAAGGGCAAGCTCAGCCCTAGGTATATTGGTCCATTTGAGATTCTAGACAGAGTGGGAGGGGTGGCTTACAGATTAGCTTTGCCGCCTAGCTTATCAGCCGTGCATCCAGTTTTTCATGTATCTATGCTTCGGAGATACCACGGCGATCCCACACATGTGTTAGACTTCGATCTTGTCCAATTGGACAATGATCTATCTTACGAGGAGGAGCGGTACCCATTCTAGACCGGCGGGTTCGACGGTTGAGGTCGAAGAAATAAACTTATTAGAATACTAATTATTGATTAGCATACTGGAAACAAAGGAGGATTAATTATGACCAATTTGATTATGTTATACACGATTTTCCTTTAGCCGAGAGTCTATCCAAAATAGTCTCTCTGCCTACCAGAATGTGACGACCCAAAGGGGTCATCACTTGTTTTATTAATCATTTCGAGCTTTTGAGGTCTTGAAAACCTCATTTATAGTTGCCTCGATTTGCGTGCACAGTCCGGGCACAAAGTTGGAAAATTTTTATGTTGAAATATGTGAAATATGTGAAAAAGTTGAAGAATTTTGATATTAATATTGATATGGTTGACTTTGGTCAACATTTTTGGTAAACGGACCGGATCCGTGATTTGACTGTCTCAGAAAATCCGTAGAAAAATATGGAACTTGGGCATATGCCCGGAATTGAAATCCGAGGTCTAGAACCCCGGTAAAAGAATTTTTCTGTTAAATTGTTTTCTGAAAATGTTTAAGGAAAATGAAACTGAATTTTTATTAAAAAGTACTGGTATCGGGCTCGTATTTTGGTTCCGAC
>JASVEL010013185.1:0-188093 GCA_032618575.1 Nicotiana noctiflora
TGAATCAAAAGACAGTAGGAAGGAGTATCGGGTCCTACGGACTCTGCAGATACCTCTAATATCTTACAGAAGTTGCCTCGAACAGCTACCGGATCAGGTCTGCTGAGAGGTACCTGGATCTGCACACAAGGTGCAGGGAGTAAAATGAGTACTGCCAGACTCAGTTATAATAAACAGGGGAAAGACAGCGTAGATAAGAAATCCACAATAAAACACTATGTAAAGCTATAACCAATACCCTGTAACAGTTCAATATCAACAATAAAGAACCAACAAAATATCAACAACATAGTATAACAGCTAGCAGATGTAGCTATGCAATGCAATGCATGAAATGACCGCTACAGCACGTAGCCCGATCCAATTTAGGTACCCGTGCTCACTGTGGGGGTTCAGACTCCGTAGGGGCTCCTACAGCCCAAGCACAATATCATGAATATATGCTGCGGCGCGCAGCCCGATCCACTACCAGTAAGATAATATGCAAATGCAGTCTCGCACGCTCAAAAGTAATTTTGAAAACTCTTTTATCATTTTTCAGTTGAAAACAGTATGTCAAAGTTCCAAAGATTGGAATTATCATGATAACAGTAATAGCTACAGACTGGTAGTAAAACTAACATTTCAATATCACAGAACAATGATAACGGTCCTCGCAGGATCCCAATAACTGGTTTACAGCCCATAAGTGTACTCAACTGTCCAAGAAGGAGGTTCGGCGGCTCAAGAGTAGCCAATATCACAATATAATATGCAACCGTCCGAGAAGGAGATTCGACGGCTCAAGAATAGCCAATATCACAACACAGTATCAACAGGTCGGACTAAGCCATAGTCCCCAAATCACAATAGACCCCGCACTCACAAGAGAGTACGTGTCTCGCCGCTATACAGCATCACAAAGTGGTATACCGGGGTTTCGAACCAGCTGGTCATCACCCACATCTATTACTCACCTCAATACAGCTCGACGACTAGTCCGCGATGCCCTTGCCATGAGAATCAAGCTCCGCACGCGTAGAATCTGATCAAATGTAGTAGAAACACAACCAATTAGGCCAATGGGATGACACCTAGTCAAAACAACTCAATTTACATCAAAATTCACAAGGTTGCCAAAACCCGACTTTCGGTACGCTTCTCGAAAAATTATGAAAGTCACATATTCGGAACCCTCGTCTCAATACGAGTCTAGGCATATAAATTTACCAAATTCGGACTCCATTTGCCCACTCAAATCCTTGTTTTTCTAAAGTTCAAGCCTAGGGCTAAAACCTCCATAAAATACCCCAAATTCCTCCATTTTCACGAGATAATTGCATAATATTATCAATACTAATCATAATTTAAGTCCATAGTTGATGTAAGGCCCCGTAAAATTTTTGTGCATAAAACCTAGTAGATGTGGTGTCATGGTCCGAATGATGTGTTAGGAATGCGTAGAATTCTTCGCGGCGAGCTTGCTCGCCGCGGTTCGGACCCTTGGTAGTGATTTAAGTTTCAAAAATGTAGAGAAATAATTTTTCCGAAAAAGTGTCAAATATGCGGTCAAGAATGCGACCGCAAACCTGACATGCGGACCGCATTCTGACCGCAAATCGTTCCGGAGAGTTTCCCAAAAATCTGTCAAATGTGCGGTCGATATGCGATCGCATGTCAAATCTGCGGTGCATTTTGCGACCGCATATCAGACATGCGGTCCGCATAGTGACCGCATTCCTTAACAGAAACTGCTCAACTTTGAGGCCATTCTGCGGTCACTTTGCGGACCGCATGTGGGTTCTGCGGTCGCATAGTGACCGCATATTCGACCCCGGCCCAGATTTTGTAACATTTTGACCCGATCTCTTCTTTAATATAACACCTTTCTTCTTCATTTTTATCATATCACCTCACCAAAATTAGAGAGAGAAGAGAGGGTTTTTAGAGAGAGAAATCTTTCATCTTCAAGGATTTGTTTCAACTACTTAATTCCAAGGATTCTAGGGCAAAGATTCAACATCCCCAATCTTTTCAAGGTAAAAACCCTAACTATTTTCTTTGATTTTCAGTTTTAAATTGGGTAAAGAGAGGTTTGCATATAATAGCTTTTGAAAATAGAATTTTTACACTCATGCATGATTATTTAACTTGATTTCTAGTAAAAAGAAGTGAGTAGAAGTAAGAGTCTTCAAGAACAAGGTTGGCAAGAGTAGGATATCTTGTGTAAGCATAAAGTAGGAGGAAAAATCATCACCAGGTATGTATGGCTAATTTTGATTCTTGTGAAATCGCACTTATGTGTAAAATTGTTTGGCATGTGTTGATTTGAGAAATTGTATGTGATTAATTGATGTTGTTGTTGGATATTCAAAGTTGTTGTTGAACTATGAGTGTTGTGGTAAGAAATATGAACCGAAAGGTAAATGAGAGTTGAATTGGGTAAAGAATTTGTGAATAATGATTATGATGGCCTATATGGCACCTTGTGGAAAAGAAATCGAAACACTTGAGAATTGGTTTATTGTGGAAAGAAATGAAACACTTGAATTATGGAAAATTGCGGAATATACATGTGTGAATATTCTTGAATGTGGAAACATTGTAACTTGGTTGTGATATTGGCTTGAGAAGTAATTGAGAACATGAAACAATGTGCAAGTTGCTTATTTGAACTTGTTGAAATTGTGTGTAGTACCTTATCTGCTGTTTGAAATTGTTGTGTTTTCAAGTGTAAGGCGGGGTCGTGTTGCGCGCCGCAACGTGGTGAAATAAGGTGTGGGTTGGGGTGATAAGGGTGGCCGAGGTAATAAGGGTGGTCGGGGGCAATAAGGATGGAAAGCGATCGAAATCGCTATTGAAAATTGATACATAAATCAATAATGTGAAATTGTGAAAGGAGACGGCAGGAGAGTTTGCAACCTGGGGAGCACTGATTGCTCCTATGTTTGACTACTTGCAATTTATGTTGTTGATTGGTCGTTGTTCCATTTGTGACCTTGAATGTGCTTGTGTTGAGGCTTATCCGAAATGAGTAAAAGGTTGGGAACATGGTTAGTTAGCTTAATTGATTTCTTGATGTAATCTATTGGCTGTCTTAACACGGTGATTCTTATTTAATGGCTTGAGTTTACTTGGGACAAAGTTTGTCCATACATACCAGTACAATTCAAGTGTACTGACGTCCCTTTTGCCGGGGACGCTACATTCGTATCATGATTGTAGGTGGATCGGTAGCAGGCACTTCAGCTCATCGGCAGTAGTATCCTTCTCCTTCCACTGCCCGTTTTGGTGAGCCCCTTTCTTCCTCGGGGCACAGTGTGGCTCATGCCACTTTTATTTCAGACTTTCTTTTGGATTTTGTAAGGTATAGCCGGGGCCTTGTTACCGGCAAGTATTGTATTTCCTTTTTGTATCCTAGAGGCTCCGTAGACATGTAAACTGTGGGATTGTGGCCTATGTATATGTATGGGGCGTTGTAAATATAAATTATGAACTTGTTAGTAAATAAATCACATGGTTATGTTTATGCATTGTGAAATCAGTCATTGTTGGTAAGATATTTTGGTTAATGAGTAACAGTCAACACGGGGGTAACGCGTGGGAATGGAAGGCACCCAGGTCCGCTTGACTGGGGCAACCCGGTCAGGCGCCGGTCATGTCCCTCGATTTGGGGCGTGACAGTTGATTACCTGATAAATTCCCTTGAATTTCTCTTCAAAATCGCCCAAATTGCCTCTTAAGCCGAGACCCAAATGTTTTGAAATGTTTCTGAAATTTCTAACTTCTGATATAATTAACCCTCTGCGATTTCCGCTTCTGCGGAACATTTTCCGCCTATGCGGAACCGCTTCCGCGACAAATTGGTCGCTTCTACGACCCCAGGCCTAACTGGCCATTTCTACCTCTGCGAGCAGCGGACCGCTTCTGCAGAACTGCTCCTATGGAACAAGGTCCGCCCCTGCGGTCATTCCCGCTCCTGCGAATAGGAGTCTGCTTCTGCAAACTCGCTCTAGCGGCCAAAATCTCGCTTCTGTGAATCCTTCACCCCTCGACCCTATTCCACTTTTGCGACTAGCATCCGCACCCGCGACACCACTTCTGCGGACAAAAGTCCGCTTCAGCGAAGATATGCGCTTCTGCGCCCCATCGTCCGCTCCTGCGGACTCGATCCTGCGCTCCCATTTCCGCAGGAGCGAAAACAACACAACCAGCAAACAAAATCTGCAATTTTCCATGTTTTCTCCCGTTTGACCATCCGAAAACACTCTGAGGCCCCCGGGACCCCATCCAAACACACCAACACATCCTAATACGTTATTCGAACTTGTTCCAATCCTCAAAACACGTCTAACAACATCAAAACCCATAATTCACATCGAATTCAAGCCTAAATTCCTTAAAACTTTCCGAATTTCACATTCGATCTAAAACTCGACCAAACGATGTCCGAATGACCTGAAAATTTGCGAACATATCGAACTTCACATAACGAAGCTACGGAAATTGTCGGAATTCCATTCCGACCCCCGGATCAAAATCTCACCTATCGTTCGGATTTCGCCAAAATTCAACCTTAGCCAATTCAAGCCTATTTCTACACCGGACCTCCAAATTCAATTCCGATCGCTCCTCTAAGTCACAAATCACCTCCCGGAACTAACTAAGTCATCAGAATCCGCCCTCTAACTAAATATTCAACTCCAGGTTGACTTTCCGTATTCAAGTTTCCTTCAAAAAGGCTATATGCCTCAATTTCAATCCAATTCACTCCTAACTCACCCGATAGACTCTAACACTGATATAAAAGCATAAAACATATAATTACAACATAACGGGGTGGTAATTCCCATGACGACGGGCCGGGTCATCACATTCTCCCCCTCTTAAGCAAATGCTCGTCCTCGAGCGTGTCAAGAAACATACTTGAAGTCTCAAACAAGTGATGATATCTACTCCGCATCTCCCGCTCGATCTCCCAAGTGGCCTCCACCACTAGTCGACCTCTCCACTGAACCTTAACTGATGCAATGTCCTTGGACCTCTATTTTCTCACATGACGACCCAAAATAGCACTAGGCTCCATGTCATAGGATAGATCACCATCACGCTGAATGGTACTGAAGTCTAATACATGAGACGGATCGCCAATGTACTTCCGGAGCATAGACACATGGAACACTGGATGAACGCTGGATAGGCTGGGTGGCAAGGCCAACTCATATGCCACCTCTCCAACCCTCCTAAGTATCTCAAAATGACCAATGTACCTGGGACTCAGCTTCCCCTTCTTCCCGAACCTCATGACACCCTTCATGGGTGAAACCTTCAGCACTACTCTATCACCAACCATGACAGACAACTCTCGAACCCTACGGTCTGCATAACTCTTCTAGCGAGACTGTGCTATGCAAAACCTCTCCTGGATCAACTTTGCTCTATCCAGAGCATCCTGAACTAACTCGGTCCCTATCAATCTATCCTCACCAGGCTCAAACCATCCGACGGGAGATCTATATCGTCTGCCATACAATGCCTCGTACGGGGCCATCTGAATACTCGACTGATAACTGTTGTTGTAGGCAAACTCGGCAAGTGGCAAGAACTCATCCCACGAACCACCAAAGTCCATCACACATGCTCACAACATATCCTCCAGGATCTGAATAGTGCGCTCAGACTGCCCGTCTGTCTAGGGGTGAAATGTGGTGCTCAACTCAACCCGCGTACTCATCTCCCGCTAAAATGCTCTCCAAAACTGAGAAGTGAACTGAGTGCCCCTGTTGGATATGATAGACACTGGACCCCATGCAACCGGACAATCTCCCAAATAAAGATCATTGCCAACCACTCTGATGAGTAAGTAGTACTAACTGGAATGAAATATGCGGACTTAGTCAGCCGATCAACAATCACCCACACAGAATCAAACTTCCTAGAAGTCCGAGGGAGTCCAGTGACAAAGTCCATAGTGATCCTCTCCCACTTCCACTCAGGAATATCAATGCGCTGAAATATGCCACCGAGCCTCTGATGCTCGTACTTAACCTGCTGACAGTTGAGGCACCGTGCTACATGTCTAACAATGTCCATCTTCATTTTCCTCCTCCAATAGTGTTGTTTCAAGTCTTGATACATCTTCACGGCTCCTGGATGGATAGAATACCGCGAGCTTTGGGCCTCCTCCAGAATCAACTCACGAAGGCCACCAACATTGGGCACACATATTCGGCCCTGCATCCTTAACACGCCGTCACTATCAATGGTAACATCTCTAGCATCATCATGCTGAACTCTGTCCCTAAGGATAGCCAAATGTGGATCATCATACCGGCGCTCACGAATACGATCAAATAGAGAAGACCGAGATACAACACAAGCCAACACCCTGCTGGGCTCTGAAATGTCTAACCTCACTAGCCGATTGGCTAGTACCTAAACATCATAAGCAAATGATCTCTCCTCGGCTGTAATATATGCCAAGCTCCCCATACTGACCATCTTCCGGCTCAAAGCATTGGCCACCACATTGGCCTTCCCCGGATGATATAAAATAGTAATGTCATAATCCTTAATCAACTCAAGCCATCTCCGCTATCTCAAATTAAGATCTTTCTGTTTGAACAAGTGCTAGAGACTACGATGGTCGGTATACACCTCACAAGACACGCCGTACAAATAATGCCTCCAAATCATCAAGGCATGAACTATGGTAGCTAGCTCCAAATCATGAACAGGATAGTTCTTCTCATGTGGCTTCAACTACCGAGAAGCATAAGCAATCACCTTACCTTCCCGCATCAACACACAACCTATCCCAACTCTCGAGGCATCACAATAAATAGTATATGAACCTGAAGCTGATGGCAATACTAACACTGGAGTTGTGGTCAAAGCTGTCTTGAGCTTCTGAAAGCTCTCCTCGCACTCATCTGACCACACGAATGGTGCACCCTACTTAGTCAATCTAGTCAAAGAAGAAGCAATGGATGAAAATCCCTGAACAAACCGGCGATAATATCCCGCCAAGCCAAGAAAGCTCCTGATCTCTGTAGCTGAGGACGGTCTAGGCCAACTCTGCACCGCCTCTATCTTCTTCGGATCAACCTGTATACCATCACGAGACACCACATGTCCCAGAAATGCTACTGATTCGAGCCAAAACTCGCACTTGGAGAATTTAGCATATAGTTTCTCCTCCCTCAATCTCTGCAACACAATACTCAAATGCTGAGCATGCTCCTCCTGACTACGGGAGTAGACTATAATGTCATCAATGAACACAATCACAAACGAATTCAAATAGGGTCTGAACACACTGTTCATCAGATGCATAAATGTTGCTAGGGCATTGGTCAGCCCAAAAGACATCACAAGGAACTCATAGTGGCCATATCTGGTCCTGAATGCAGTGTTCATAATATCAGAGTCCCTGATCTTCAGCTGATGATAGCCTGAACGAAGATCAATCTTAGAAAACACTCTCGCTCCCTGTAACTGATCAAACAAAATCATCAATACATGGTAGAGGGTACTTGTTCTTCACTGTTACTTTGTTCAATTGCCTATAATCAATACACATTTGCGTGGAACCATCTTTTTTTTAACAAATAGTACTAGTGCATCCCACGGGGACACACTAGGGCGGATGAAACCCTTATCTAGAAGCTCCTGAAGCTGCTCTTTCAGTTCTTTCAACTCAGCTGGTGCCATCCGATAAGGAGGAATGGATATGGGCTGAGTGCCCGGCACCAAGTTAATTCCAAAATCAATATCCCTGTCCGGCGGCATGCCTGGCAGGTCTGAGGGGAATACATCTGGAAAATCCCTCACCACAGGTACATAATCAATGCTAGGAGACTCAGCTCCCACATCTCTCACAAAAGCTAAGTACGACAAACACCCTTTTTCAACCATCTTCCGAGCCTTTAAGAACGAAATGACATGGCTAGGGACGAAATCCGTCGAACCCCACCACTCGATCCAGGAAATACCAGGAATGGCGAACGTAACCGTCTTAACATGACAGTCCAATATAGCATGGTACGGAGACAACCAGTGCATACCCAATATCACATCAAAGTCCACCATCCCCAACAATAACAGATCTGCCTGGGTCTCCAGACCCTTGATAGAAATAACACAGGATCTATAGACATGATGCACAACAACCGTATCACCCACGGGGGTGGGTACATGAACAGGTAAATCAAGACTACCACGAGTCACACCCAAATGATGTGCAAAATAAGAGGACACATAAGAATATGTGGACCCTGGATCAAATAGAACAAAGGCATCTCTGTGACCGACAGAAATGATACCTGTAATTACTGCATCGGAGGCAACTGCATCACGCCTGTTAGGGAGTGCATAGAATTGTGCCTGGCCTCCACCGGATCTCTTCTCGCCTCTAGGGCGACCACGAGAAGACCGACCTCCACCTCTACTAGCTTGGGATGGTGCTGAAGAGGAGGGCTGATCCCTCTGCTGAGTCCTGTCCCTACGGAGTCGAGGGCATTGTCTCTTCATGTGGCCAAACTCACCACACTCATAACATGCACCTGGTGCTGGAGAAAGGGACTGAAGGGAACCCCTCGCCGTAGAAGAACCCTGGGCTGAAGAAGTAGGTGCTGCACTCTGGGCTGGGAGGGCACTAAGTGAAGACTGACCCTGCTGATATCCCTGTCGACCACGACCATAAGAACCTCCGCTCTGCTCAGGGCGGCCTGAATGAGAAGGTCTAGATGAGCGACCTCTACCCTGCTGGAAATGCCCTCTAGATGGAGCACCACTGAAACTACCAGAACCACGAGGCCTCTTGGCCTCCCGCTCCTCTTTCTCTCGGCGACGATCCGCCTCAATGGAGCGTGCCATATCAACATCCTGCTCGAAAAATGATAACAGAACTCTCTCCCTGGTCATAAGAATAAGGATGGAGTAGTTGAGGCCATCAATGAACCTCCTAATCCTCTCCCTAGCAGTAGGGATCATCCATGTGGCATGCCTAGCCAGCTGTGTGAATCTAAGCTCGTACTGGGTCATTGACATGTCGCCCTGAACCAACCACTCAACCTGGCGACGAAGCTCCTCACGACGGGACTAAGGTACATACTTCTCTAGAAAGAGAGTAGAGAACTGCTGCCATGTGAAAGGTGTCGCTCCTGCAGGCCTACGCCTCTCAAACTCCTCCACCAATCAAATGCGGGACCAGTAAACTAAAAAGTAGTAAATAAAACTCCGCTGGACTCAAGAATACCAGCAGTACGTAGCATCCTCTGACACTTCTAAGAAACCCTGGGCATCCTCGCCCTCAGCGCCATTGAAATGGGGTGGTTGAAGTCTACCAAATCTCTTAAGACAACGTTGCTCGTCGTCGGGCATAGCCTGAACCATATGCTCTGGAGTTGGTGCACCTGGAGGAATAACTGGTGCAACCACCTGAGCGGGGACCACCTCTGGCGTCTGAAGTCCCTGAACAACCTGCTCAGGTTTGCGAGTTGTAGGGGTCTGCTGACCACCCCCTGTCTGAGATGTCGCTGCAGTAGTGGTAGCTGATACTACCTGAGCCAAACCGGAACACACTGATAATATCTGAGCAAGAGTCTCCTGAAGACCAGGAATAGCAATATATTCAGTCTGGGCCTGAACTGGGGCTGCTGGAGCATGAACCACTAGGGCCTTTTCCTGAACAGGTACAACGGGCGGGTCAGCTAGCACTTCTTCAGCTGCCCTACCTCTACCTCTAGCACGACTGCGCCCACGGCCTCTGGCAGGTGGCAATGGAGGTCGTCCACCTCGCCCTGATGCTCGCGTTCTCGCCATCTGCAAGAGAATAGAATATAGAAGTTCAATTCTCAAAACAACAAGATCGCACGATAGAGTTCAAGAAAAGTGAAGTGTTTCCTAAAGGTTCGCAGCCTCCCGAGGATAAGTACAGGCATCCCCGTACCGATCCACAAGACTCTACTAACCGGCTCAAGACTCATGAGGCCTAGTAAACCTAGGCTCTGATACCAACTTGTCATGACCCCAAACCCGGTCGTGATGGCGCCCAGCACACTGCTAGGCCAGCCTGACCGATCAACAACAATCACAGAGCTAGGAGCTCGCCTTATCCCATTTAAACATAACAATATATAAAACAACAGCAATAGAAATATCAAAATAGGGAACCAAGTCCCAACACAGTGCAACTCCACAAACACCGAGGGGTCAAGAGTCATAAGCCTTTACAAGTACATGATTGTAATAAGGGTTTACATAATACCAGGTGCGGAAAGAAATAGCAAATACGGAATCAAAAGACAGTAGGAAGGAGTATCGGGTCCTGCGGACTCTGCACCTACAGAAGTCACCTCGAACAGCTACCGGATCAGGTCTACTGAGAGGTACCTAGATCTGCACACAAGGTGCAGGGAGTAAAATGAGTACTGCCAGACTCAGTGGTAATAAACTGGGGTAAGACAGCGCAGATAAGAAATCCACAATAAAGCACTATGTAAAGTTATAACCAATACCTTGTAACAGTTCAATATAAACAGTAGAGAACCAACAAAATATCAACAACATAGTATAATAGCTAGCATATGTAGCTAAATGCAATGCAATGTATGAAATGACCGCTACGGCGCGTAGCCCGATCCAATTTGGGTACCCGTGCTCACTGTGAGGGTTCAGACTCCGGAGGGGCTCCTACAACCCAAGCACAATATCATGAATATACGCTGCGGCATGCAGCCCGATCCACTACCAGTCAGCTAATATGCAAATGTAGCCTCGCAGGCTCAAAAGTTGTTTTGAAAACTCTTTTATCATTTTTCGATTGAAAACAGTATGTCAAAGTTCCAGAGATTGGAAATATCATGATAACAATAATAGCTACGGATTGGTAGTAAAACTAACATGTCAATATCACAAATCCTCGCAGGATCCCAATAATTGGCTCACAGCCCATAAGTTTACTCAACCGTCCAAGAAGGAGGTTCGACGGCTCAAGAGTAGCCTATATTACAATATAATATGCAACCATCCGAGAAGGAGGTTCGACGGCTCAAGAATAGCCAATATCATAACACAGTATCAATAGGTCGGACTAAACCATAGTCCCCAAATCATAATCAACCCCGCACTTACAGGAGAGTACGTGTCTTGCTGCTATACAGCGTCACAAAGTGGTATACCGGGGTTTCGAATCCACTAGTCATCACCCACATCTATTACCCACCTCAATACAGCTCGACGACTAGTCTGCGATGCCCTTGCCACGAAAATCAAGCTCCACACGCATAGAATCTGATCAAATGTAGTAGAAACACAACAAATTAGGCCAAAGGGACGACACCCAGTCAAAAAAACTCAATTTACATCAAAATTCACAAGGTTGCCAAAACCTGACTTTTGGTACGCTTCTCGAAAAATTACGAAAGTCACATATTCGGAACCCTCATCTCAATACGAGTCTAGGCATATAAATTTACCAAATTCGGACTCCATTTGCCCACTCAAATCCTTTTTTTCTAAAGTTCAAGCCTAGGGCTAAAACCCCCATAAAATACCCCAAATTCCTCCATTTTCATGAGGTAATTGCATAATGTTATCAATACTAATCATAATTTAAGTCCATAGTTGATTACCTGATGAATTCCCTTGAATTTCTCTTTAAAATTTCCCAAATCGCCTCTTAAGCTGAGACCCAAATGTTTTGAAATGTTTCTGAAATTTCTAACTTCTGATATAATTAACCCTCTGTGATTTCCGCTTCTGCGGAACATTTTCCGCCTCTGCGGAACCGCTTTCGCGACAAATTGGTCGCTTCTGCGACCCCAGGCCTAACTGGCCATTTCTGCCTCTGCGAGCAGTGGACCGCTTCTGCGGAACCGCTGTCCGCTTCTGCGGACTCGCTACAGCGGTCAAAATTCCGCTTCTGCGGATCCTTCATCCCTCGACCCACGTTCGCTTCTGCGATCAGAATCCGCACCCACGACACCGCTTCTACGGACAAAAGTCCGCTTCGGCGAGGACCTGCGCTTCTGCGCCCCATAGTCCGCTCCTGCGGACTCGCTCCTGCGCTCCCATTTCCGAAGGAGCGAAAACAACAGAACCAGCAAATAAAATCTACAATTTTCCATGTTTTCTCCCGTTTGACCATCTGAAAACACCCCGAGGCCCCCGGGACCTCATCCAAACACACCAACACATTCTAATACCTTATTCAAACTTGTTCCAATCCTCAAAACACGTCTAACAACATCAAAACCCATAATTCACATCGAATTCAAGCCTAAATTCCTGAAAACTTTCCGAATTTAACATTCTATCAAAAACCTGACCAAACGACGTCCGAATGACCTGAACATTTGCGGACATATCCAAAATCACATGATGGAGCTACAAGAATTGTCGGAATTCCATTTCGACCCCCGGATCAAAATCTCACCTACCGTTCGGATTTTGCCAAAATTCAACCTTAGCCAATTCAAGCTATTTCTACACCGGACCTCCAAATTCAATTCTGGTCGCTCCTCTAAGTCACAAATCACCTCCCGGAACTAGCCAAATCATCAAAATCTGATTCCCAACCCTTTAACTAAATAGTCAACTCCATGTTGACTTTCCATATTCAGGTTTCCTTCAAAAATGCTATATGCCTCATTTTTAATCCAATCACTCCTAACTCACCCGATAGACTCTAACACTGATATAAAAGCATAAAACATATAATTACAATATAACGGGGTGGTAATTCCCGTGGTGACGGGCCGGGTCGGCACAAGTAGAAGAACAGTATAGCTGGAAATCCCAAGAGTTGAATTCACAGAAATCTAACTCAATATGTGAAATTTTGAACTCTTCAAATTGGAACCAAATTCGAACTCCTCAATTCCCAACCTTAAAAATTGTGAACCACTTTTCAAGCTTGTAATAGCCTATTTATAGAGTAATTTTGGGGAGAATTTCAAATTAATTATTTCTATTTCCCTCCCCCACTCTTTTCAATTAAATAAATTAAGGTCTAGCAGAATTGTAACGGAATGCCCTTGAACCCCTTTTAGAAGGTTCTGGGTTGTTCCTTTTTGTTCTATCGGGCACGTTTTACCTAGTTGCCCCTATTTGCTAAGGTTTATTACACAATTACCTTTTAGTTATACCTTGTCTACCCTTTATTATTCAAGTATTTTCATAAAACCCAAGTTCTAAAGTCATTTATATCCCCATAGGCTCTATGTAATCTACAGAAATACCATTTGTCTTTCCCCTTTTACCCCTTGCATTTTTTCACATTTACCCGACCTACATTAGGTCTGTCAAGACTTGGGTAATTTGAATGTATTTAACATATAGCACCCTAAGACTTGTTTTAAAAAATTAACCAATCTCAGACTATAGACCTTTTCAATGTTAGCCACTTTTACAAAGATAGCCACTCACCAAAACTCATACTGTGTTGTAAACATAACCACAAAAGGTATTTACACATATAACCTAAATACACATAAGCACTCAGAAGTTCAGAAGAAACTAACATACAAATCATATTGCAAATATAGCCATATTCATGTTGTTTGCACAAGTAACCCTAATTACGACTTAACTTTCAAATTAATCAGAACTCAGAGAGACAAGTTGATAATGGTTGAATTCCAATTAATTAAAACCGTAGTCGAGATGGGAACTATTAAAAACTCACATGAAAACAGCTAATAGCACATTATTTACAGGTAGCTAATATCAGAACTTAAGAACACTTAGACGATTTCAGGCATATATAAAATAAAATTCAGGCTAATATGAACAAGTATGAACAAGATATAGAACAGAGATAGATTCAGGTTTTTAAACATGCATAGGAATTTTCTAAGTTCTAAACAGATAAGCACATAAAAGAGAATAATCAGAAGCAAGTTTCAAAACATATAAACCACTGAGCAAAAACAGGTTTAGTGTACTTAACTTTTTTTAGGGCTTTTCTTTCTTTTTCCTTTTCTTTCTTCCTTTTCTTCTTTCTTTCTTCTTTTTTTCTCTTTGTTCTTTCATTTTCTTGATTTTTCTAGTGTTTCAGAGACTCGTGGTCTCCTTAGTGTTAGATTTTCCAAACAAGTTCTTGGGGGTCTAATTTAAGTGTGTGAGGGGTATTTGGGGACAGGTTTTGAAAGGTTTTCGTTTATGGTGCTCGCCGGAGTAGGGTTCCGATAAGACTTTTTCTAATATTCGAAAGGTTGGGGTCATATTTGAGGTATTTGGTTATGGTGGAGTGATAGAACGTCTTAAGACGGTCATGTGGTGTTAAGGTGGGGGTTTGGTTCATACTTTGGTGGTCGCCGACTAGGGTTCCGGCGATCGGAATTTCAAGACTAGGGGAACTCGTAGGTCTTTGGACGGGGTTAATGGTATTAAGGGGTGTTTAAAGATGGAAAGGGGTGTTTGGAGGTTGGCCTGAGCTGGAGAAGAAGGTTGGGGACTGACCACCGGTAGGGTTCCGCTGGTCTCCATGAGAGAAGGTGGGATGAAGAAGGGGAATCTAAGGGCGGCTAGGGTTTGTGAGATGGGGAGTATATGTGTATAATGAAGAGATTGAACGGGGAGGGTATGATATATACTGAAGTGGTTATGTTGCTTCTCAGCCGTTGGATTTATCTAGATGAACGGCCATGATCATTTGTCCTCAAAACGTTGTCGTCTAGTTTAATGAGGTCCCCTATTAGGTCCGTTGGATTAAATGATTGAATGGCTGAGATTAATTACCTTAGGCGATGTCATTTGGTTAAATGATATATTAGCCTCGTCCGTTTGATTAGGTGTAATGGACGGTTATGATTAATTCTCTAGACGATGTCACTTCATTTATAAAGGCACCGCCTTACTTGGTCCGTTGATCATTTGTATCGACGGCCCAGATTTAATCATTTTATGCGGTGTCGTTTAGCTTGCCAAATGGGCAGACGGGCTAAAATAGCCTAGGCCTGGTCTGTGTAATGTGTTTTGGGATGAGTACATTACATGTATTTGGCCCAATTCAGTATTCTATATTGTAATTTTTGTTATTTTTTAATAGTTTTATTTAATTTCTTGTATTTTCTTTTTGTATTTTGCACTTTTCCCTTTGTATTTATTTTACACTGGTGTATTTCTTTATGTTTTCCAATTTCTTGTATTTGTTTCTTGATTTTCTGATTTTTGTATTTTTGCTTGATTTTCTAATTTCCTAGTATTTTACTCTATAATTTTTTGTGATATTTTTCATTAATTTCCGTTTTGTATTTTCATTTCAAAATTATTTTTAGCAATTAAAAACAAACATTGGTATTTTGTATACATAAATCAAAACAATTGCAACCAAAAATCATTTTTGTATTTTTTTATTTTGGAATTTAATTGCTTAGAGCAAAAATCACGTGCTCACAAGTGTTGTGTGTGATTTTTCATGAATTTGTTTGTTATTTTTCATATTTGTTTGCATTTTTCTGTACGTGTTTATTTTCTGAATTAATATAAAAAAAAAAATAATAATATGTTATGTTTATATGTGATGACCCGGCCCGTAATCATGTGAGTTATCGCATCGTTAACCCCGTTATCTGCTTGTTAATGTTGAAATATGCCTGTTGGGTAAGTTTTAGTCAATCCGGGTTGAGTTTGGTTGAAATTGAGACAAATAGTCTCTTAGAAGAAGGAATAGTTGAGAAAAGTCAGCTGGATGTTGACCTGTGAGTTAGAGAGCTCGGAAATTCTGATGATTCGGTCAGCTCTGGGAGGTCATTTGTGAGCTAAGAGAGCGATCGGAAGTAAATTTGGAGGTCCGGTGTAGTTTTAGGCTTGAATTGGCTAAAGTTGAATTTTGGCGATGTCCGATTGATAGGCGAGATTTTGATCCGGGAGTCGGAATGGAATTCCGACAATTGCAGTAGCTCCGTTAGGTGATTTGGATGTGCTGGAAAATTTCAGGTCATTCGGAGGTCGTTTGGTCGGGTTTTTGGTCGAATGTCGGTTTTGGAAGTTTGAATGAAAACTTAGGCTTGAATTTGCTTGGATTCGATGTTTTCCGTGTTTGAGGGCGTGTTTGATTGGAACAAGTTTGAATCGTGTTATGGAGTATGTTGGTGGTTTTTGTTGGGGTCCCGGGGGCCTCGGGATGAATTCGGGGGTCCAAATGGACCATTTTTGGCCTAAGACAGCAGCTGAATTGCTGCTGTATCTGCAGAGGAAATTCCTTCTTAGCGTTCGCGATGAAGGGCACACGTCCGCGAAGGTCAACAAGGTTGTTCATCACGTTCGCGGTGGGCTGGACGCGAACGCATAGTTGCAGGATCAGACGCTTCGCATTCGCGTGGAGTTGGAACGCGTTCGCGTAGGTGAGAAAGGTTGGGCATCGCGTTCGCGTGAGTGTAGACGCGGACGCGTAGAAGAAAATCCGGGCGGCTGGAAGTTTGTGCTTCAGGAACGCGTGACTGGGCATCGCGTTCACGATGGGAAGGCTGAGCAGCGCATCGCGTTCGCGTGAGGGGTATCGCGAACGCGTAGAACAAATTCCCCAGGCAGTGAAGTTAAAACCAGAACATTTCACTTACGGGTTTCATTTAATAAACCCCCATTTTTTAAGCTTAGAGAGAGGAAGTGAAGGGAATTAGCTGGGAAATCATCGGGATATTGTCGGAGGTAAGTTTCGTGGTTTAAATACACGCTTTTATCATGAAATCATGGATTATTTCTATGAAATTGGGAGATTTAAGGTGTGTTTTAGCCCTAGGCCTAAAATTGTAGAAAAATACCGATTTGAGTGGGCAAATGGAGTCCGAATTTGGTAAATTTTATATGCCTAGACTCGTATTGAGACGAGGGTTCCGAATATGTGACTTTTATAATTTTTCGAGAAGCGCACCAAAAATTAGGTTTTGACAACTTTGTGGGTTTTGATGCAATTTGGGTAATATGGGTTGCATGAATTGAGCATATATTGATGTATTATCACTGATTTTGAGAAGATTTGGCATTCGAGGAGATTGATTTGCGAGGTAAGCGCAAGGCTGACTGAGGTTTCTTTCGGTTCGAGGTGAGTGGTAGTAGTAAATAATGTACTGAGGGTTTGAAACCCCGTACAAGCACTTTACAGTGTTATGTTAAGGTGAGATGCGCGTCTTGTGACGGGTGTGGTGACATTGCGATTGGGGACTTGGACTTGGTCCTTCCTGGCTTATAGAACACTGCGTATTATGACCGTTAACGAGATTATAACTGTGAAATTGGGCTAATAGCCATGTTTGGGGCCTTGTGCCGATCTGTAGAGCATTAGGGGACCTGTAGAGCTAGGTCACCCTTATATCGTGTAGGAAACTTACACTCAGCCATGAAGCTAGCTGAATAGCCTGTTAAGAGCCAGTACTAGATGCGTACCGTGAGAAATGAATCACTTAGGGTAGAAGCTCCCTTGACTTAGTTGTGTGATCCTGAAAGGCCAATCCTATACTAATGGAGACAGAGTCGAGGGCCCGTTAGGATGTATTATATACATATACATATATATATATATATATATATATATTGGATCGGGATGCATGCCGCAGCAGTATATATATTGGATCGGGATGCATGCCGCAGTAGTACATATATTGGATCGGGCTGCACGCCGCAGCAGTATATATATTGGATCGGGCTGCACGCCGCAGCAGTATTTATATTGGATCGGGCTACACGCCGCAGCAGTATACATATTGGATCGGGCTGTACGCCGCAGTAGTACATATATTGGATCGGGCTGCGCGCTGCAGTAGTATATATATTGGATCGGGTTGCACGCCGCAGTAGTATACTTACTAGATACTTATGCTTTAGGGACACATGTATATATATATAGGATCGAGATGCACGCCGCAACAGTATACTTACTAGATACTTATGCCTTAGGGACATATGTATATGGAGATGGCTGTACATCGTTGTGGTACGAGAGGGGATTTAGTCAGTGTGGGACCTTAACGAGATAGGTGTGGATTAGTGATCGAATTACTACTATAGTGATGACTTACCTGTGAGGGTTTGCCTTAGAACTGTTTGGTGATAGTACAGGAGTTCTTGCTTTTAGTTATCGTTTATTATTGTTACTCACTGAGTTGAAATATACTCACCCCACTCCCCTGCACTTTCTGTGCAGATCCATAGGTGCCCGAGGGCAGTTGAGACATTGTAGCTGCTGATCATCATCTACTTTTGCGGAGACTACGAAGTAGCTGCCAGCGTCCGCAGAGCATGTTTTCTCTTTCCTTATCATCTTATTGTTCTCATTTTGCCTAGATTCGTTTGTATTAGAATGTTATCCTGTAGAGGATCAGTCTCGTGACACCACGATATGGTTGGGACCGTACTTTGTATGCTTTTAATATTACATTGCCATCTTTATATGATCCCTTGTTGCTTAAGTTTAACTGGATTAATTGGAATTAATAATTGGCCGGGTTAAGAGGTAATATGGACGGGCTTGCCTAGCATTGTGTTGGGCGCCATCACAACCGGGGTTTGGGTCGTGACAAGTTGGTGTCAGAGCTTAGGTTAACTGGTCTCGCGAGTCATGAGCCGGTTGGTAGAGTCTCGTAGATCAGTATGGGGATGCCTGTACTTATCCTCGGGAGGCTGCAAACCTTTTAGGAAAGTTTCAATTCTTCAAATTCTTATCGTGCATACTTCATTCAGCTTGAGGTATGATTCTTGAAATTCTTTCTGCACGTTGATGTGTGCACTCGAGTGCTTAGTGATGAATTTGCCTTGATGGCTTATGATTCCCCAATCGATGGACGAGATATAATCTCTATGAGTTCATTTTGGGCCTGTCTAGAGGACTTGAGGCCAGATCCTTGTCTATGGCTCGAACACCAAGATGCTAATTTCGCGAGCTGGTATTATGAAGTTCATACGATCGGTATTGATCTTAATTGTGAAAATGGCAGTTTGATAATGGGAGAGCTATAAGGTATTCGGTTCTTATTGTGATTTGATATGTAGCCCTAGCTATGGGCGAGAGAAATATGTTCATTGCCTCTTAGCGGAAATGTAAAGTGCACTACGTGTGGTAGTATGAGTTCAAACTCAAGAAAACTGAATTGGTCGTGCTATGAGTATTATGGTGAAAGGTATATCACATATTTTATGATTTGAGCAGGTGAAGCACATGTTCATGTACTAACTTTGATGATATAATTCGTGTAGTGCTTGTCGCGGCTTAGGCCGGTGTTGAGGGGTCACATCACCAGTGTGGTGTGTTATAACCTAAATGATCATTTGAGTCATTAATGAGTGCGAGCATGTATGATTTTAGTTGGTAAGAAGGGTAATATCGAGATTTGGCTTCGAATTCTGTTGTAGTATCAATTAAAAGGGAAATGGATTCATGAATGGTTGACCTGAGAGATGGGTTCGATATATCGCGTGTGCGGTTGCCGTGGGCAGGATATGAAGGTGTTGGAATAAGACTTTATCTAATGAGAAAGGTTCTTTCTGCTAGTATTTGGTTATTGTGGCCAGTTGTTGTGATTAGAGACTATCGTCTCGAGTGATTGGGTTGTTTGATACATCATGTGATCTCACCCGGAGTGGCGAGTTTGGCTATTACGGTTAGATCGTGTGTACTCTGAGTATAGATGTGGGATTCAGATTTGGTATATGATTTCAGAAAGTGCAATGTGGTTTATGGTTCAGATAGACTGTGGAAATTCAGCTATACTATGTTATCGGACTTATGAAAGATAGGGTGAAGTGGTATCACCCCGAGTATATGCTTGGTGAGGTCATTCAGCTATTGTGTTGAATCTAGTACAACTCTGGGTCCGCTCGAGGATGAGCGTTTGCTTAAGTTGGGGAGAATATGATGACCCGGCCCGTCATCATGTGAGTTATCGCCTCGTTATCCCCGTTATCTGCTTGTTAATGTTGAAAATGCATGTTGGGTAAGTTTGAGTCAATCCGGGTTGAGTTTGGTTGAAATTGAGACTAATAGTCTCTTAGAAGAAGGAATAGTTGAGAAAAGTCAGCTGGATGTTGACCTGTGAGTTAGCGAGCTCGGAATCAAATTCTGATGATTCGGTCAGCTCCGGGAGGTCATTTGTGAGCTAGGAGAGCGATCGGAAGTGAATTTGGAGGTCCGGTGTAGTTTTAGGCTTGAATTGGCTAAAGTTGAATTTTGGCGATGTCCGATCGATAGGCGAGATTTTGATCCGGGAGTCGGAATGGAATTCCGACAATCGCAGTAGCTCCGTTAGGTGATTTTGGATGTGCTGCAAAATTTCAGGTCATTCGGAGGTCGTTGGTCGGGTTTTTGGTCGAATGTCGGTTTCGGATGTTTGAATGAAAACTTAGGCTTGAATTTGCTTGGATTCGATGTTTTCCGTGTTTGAGGGCGTGTTTTTATGATTGGAAGAAGTTTGAATCATTTTATGGAGTATGTTGATGGTTTTCGTTGGGGTCCCGGGGGCCTCGGGATGAATTTGGGGGTCCAAACGGACCATTTTTTGCCTAAGACAGCAGCTGAATTGCTGCTGTATCTGCAGAGGAAATTCCTTCATCGCGTTCGCAATGAAGGGCACGCGTCCACGAAGGTCACCAAGGTTGTTCATCGCATTCGCGGTGGGCTGGACGCGAACGCGTAGTGTAAGGATCGGAGGCTTCGCGTGGAGTTGGAACACGTTCGCATAGGTGAGAAAGGATGGGCATTGCGTTCGCGTGAGTGTAGACGCGAAGGCGTAGAAGAAAATCCGGGCGGTTGGAAGTTTGTGCTTCGCGAACGCGTGACTGGGCGTCGCGTTCGCGATGGGAGGGCTGAGCAAAGAATCGCGTTCGCATGAGGGGTATCGCGAATGCGTAGAACAAATTTCCCAGGCAATGAAGTTAAAACCAGAACATTTCACTTACGGGTTTCATTTCATAAACCCCCATTTTTTAAGCTTAGAGAGAGGAAGTGAAGGGAATTAGCTGGGAAATCATCGAGATATTGTCAGAGGTAAGTTTCGTGGTTTAAATACGCGCTTTTATCATGAAATCATGGAATATTTCTATGAAATTGGGAGATTTAAGGTGGGTTTTAGCCCTAGGCCTAATATTGTAGAAAAACACCGATTTGAGTGGGCAAATGGAGTCCGAATTTGGTAAATTTTATATGCCTAGAGTCGTATTGAGACGAGAGTTCCGAATATGTGACTTTTATAATTTTTCGAGAATCGCACCAAAAATCGGGTTTTGACAACTTTGTGGGTTTTGATGCAATTTGGGTTATTTCATATGGGTTGCGTGAATTGAGCATATATTGATGTATTATCACTGATTTTGAGCAGATTTGGCATCCGAGGAGATTGATCTGCGAGGCAAGCGCAAGGCGGACTGAGGTTTCTTCCGGTTCAAGGTGAGTGGTAGTAGTAAATAATGTACTGAGGGTTTAAAATCCCGTACTAGCACTTTACAGTGCTATGTTGAGGTGAGATGCGCGTCTTGTGACGGGCCTGGTGACATTGTGATTGGGGACTTGGACTTGGTCCTTCCCGGCTTATAGAAAATTGTGTATTATGACCGTTAACGAGATTATAACTGTGAAATTGGGCTAATAGCCATGTTTGGGGCCTTGTGCCGATCTGTAGAGCATTAGGGGACCTGTAGAGCTAGGTGACCCTTATATCGTGAAGGAAACTTACACTCAGCCGTGAAGCTAGCTGAATAGCCTGTTAAGAGCCAATTTTTGGAGAAAGTGGTGGCAACTAGCAGCAAAAATGAATCGATTAATAGAGACAAGAATCACAGTGACGGTCACAAAGCAGAATAGCAAAACCCTAATTTTTTTTCTTATTTGTGGTTTTTCAATTTCCTCCTTGGAAGGCGTCTGTTTTTTGCTTTTTATTTAGACTTTTGTGTTTTTGAAAGAAAAAAGCTATTAAAAATATTAGTTTAGAGGAAATCAGAGGAATTTTCATTGGAGTTGTTTGGGAAACGTGTCATTATTTTACTCATTTCGTTAATGCTTTTAAAAATATTGTAAAAAATAATAATAACACACTGCTTATATACGGATTCGAACTCATGTATCTCACAACGAACCCAGACCCCCTTACCATTGAACCCAGAACACTTTTGTTATTGGGTTTGGTAGACGTATATATATATATATATATATATATATATATATATATATATATATATATATATATATATATATATATATATATATATATATATATATATATATATATATATATATATATATATATATATATATATATATATATATATATATATATATATATATATGGATCGGGTTGCACGCCGCAGCAGTATACTTACAAGATACTTATGCCTTAGGGACACATGTATATGGAGATGGTTGTACACCATTGTGGTACGAGAGGGGATTTAGTCAGTGTGGGACCTTAACGAGATAGGTGTGGACTAGTGATCGAATTACTACTGTAGTGATGACTTACCTGTGAGGGTTTGCCTTAGAACTGTTTGGTGATAGTACAGGAGTTCTTGCTTTCAGTTATCGTTTATTATTGTTACTCACTGAGTTGAAATATACTCACCCCACTCCCCTGCACTTTCTGTGCAGATCCACAGGTGCCCGAGGGCAGTTGAGACATTGTAGCTGCTGATCATCATCTACTTTTGCGGAGACTACGAGGTAGATGTCAGCATCCGCAGAGCCTGTTTTCTCCTTCCTTACCATCTTGTTGTTCTCATTTTGCCTAGATTTGTTTGTATTAGAATGTTATCCTTTAGAGGCTCAGTCTTGTGACACCACGATATGGTTGGGACCGTACTTTGTATGCTTTTAATATTACGTTGCCATCTTTATATGATCCCCTATTGCTTAAGTTTAACTGAATTAATTGGAATTAATAATTGGACGGGTTAAAAGGTAATGTGGTCGGGCTTGCCTAGCATTGTGTTGGGCGCCATCACGACTGGGGTTTGGGTCGTGACAAGTTGGTATCAGAGCCTAGGTTAACATGTCACGTGAGTCATGAGCCGATTGGGCATCGCGTTCGCGTAGGTGAGAAAGGTTGGGCATCGCGTTCGCGTGAGTGTAGACGCGGACGCGTAGAAGAAAATCCGGGCGGCTGGAAGTTTGTGCTTTGCGAACGCGTGACTGAGCGTCGCGTTCGCGATGGGAGGGCTGAGCAGAGCAGAGCATTCGCGTGAGTGGTATCGCGAACGTGTAGAACAAATTCCCCATGCAGTGAAGTTAAAACCAGAACATTTCACTTACGGGTTTCATTTCATAAACCCCCATTTTTGAACCATAGAGAGAGGAAGTGAAGGGAATTAGCTGGGAAATCATCGGGATATTGTCGGAGGTAAGTTTCTTGTTTTAAATACGTGCTTTTATCATGAAATCGTGGATTATTTCAATGAAATTGGGAGATTTAAGGTGGGTTTTAGCCCTAGGCCTAAAATTGTAGAAAAACACTGATTTGAGTGGGCAAATGGAGTCCGAATTTGGTAAATGTTATATGCCTAGACTCGTATTGAGATGAGAGTTCCGAATATGTGTCTTTTATAATTTTTCGAGAAGCACACCAAAAATCGGGTTTTTACAACTTTGTGGGTTTTGATGCAATTTGGGTTATTTCATATGGGTTGCGTGAATTGAGCATATATTTATGTATTATCACTTATTTTGAGCAGATTTGGCATCCGAGGAGATTGGTTTGCGAGGCAAGCGCAAGGCAGATTGAGGTTTCTTCCGGTTCGAGGTGAGTGGTAGTAGTAAATAATGTACTGAGGGTTTGAAACCCCGTACTAGCACTTTACAGTGCTATGTTGAGGTGAGATGCGCGTCATGTGACGGGCGTGGTGACATTGTGATTGGGGACTTGGACTTGGTCCTTCCCGGCTTATAGAACTCTGTGTATTATGACTGTTAACGAGATTATAATTGTGAAATTGGGCTAATAGCCATGTTTGGGGCCTTGTGCCGATCTATAGAGCATTAGGGGACCTGTAGAGCTAGGTGACCCTTATATCGTGAAGGAAACTTACACTCAGCCGTGAAGCTAGCTGAATAGCCTGTTAAGAGCCAGTACTAGATGCGCACCGTGAGAGATGAATCACTTAGGGTGGAAGCTCCCTTGACTTAGCTGAGTGAGCCTGAAAGCCCAATCCTATACTAATGGAGACAAGGTCGAGGACCCGTTAGGATGTATTATATACATATACATATATATATATATATATATATATATATATATATATATATATATTATATCGGGCTGCATGCCGCCGCGAGTATATATATTGGATTGGACTGCACGCCACAGCAGTATATATATTGGATCGGGCTGCACGCCGCAGCAGTATTTATATTGGATCGGGCTGCACGCCGCAGCAGTATACATATTGGATCGGGCCGCACGCCGCAGTAGTATATATATATTGGATCGGGCTGCGCGCCGCAGTAGTATATATATTGGATATTGGATCGGGCTGCACGCCGCAGCAGTATATATATATATATATATATATATATATATTGGATCGGGCTGCACGCCGCAGCAGTATACTTACTAGATACTTATACCTTAGGGGCACATGTATATGGAGATGGCTGTACACCGTTGTGGTACGAGAGGGGATTTAGTCAGTGTGGGACCTTAACGAGATAGGTGTGGACTAGTGATCGAATTACTACTGTAGTGATGCCTTACCTATGATGGTTTGCCTTAGAACTGTTTGGTGATAGTACAGGAGTTCTTGCTTTCAATTATCGTTTATTATTGTTACTCACTGAGTTGAAATATACTTACCCCACTCCCCTGCACTTTCTGTGCAGATCCACAGGTGCCCGAGGGCAGTTGAGACATTGTAGCTGCTGATCATCATCTACTTTTGCGGAGACTACGAGGTAGCTGTCAGCATCCGCAGAGCCTGTTTTCTCCTTCCTTATCATCTTCTTGTTCTCATTTTGCCTAGATTTGTTTGTATTAGAATGTTGTCCTGTAGATGCTCAGTCTCGTGACACCACGATATGGTTGGGACCGTACTTTGTATGCTTTTAATATTACGTTGCCATCTTTATATGATCCCTTGTTGCTTAAGTTTAACTGGATTAATTGGAATTAATAATTGGCCAGGTTAAGAGGTAATATGGTCGGGCTTGCCTAGCATTGTGTTGGGCGCCATCACGACCGGGGTTTGGGTCGTGACATTATATTTGGATTTTTATAGGAGTAATTAAGTAATTCATGCTACAAAAATGAGAAAGTTGCGAAAAATAAGTTACTTTATATATTAACATCTAATGTCAAATGGTGTGATTTTATTTTTTAATTATGTTTGTTTAATTGTAATTAAAAGTTTGTTAGTAATTTTATAAATTAATTTACTTCTATGGGTTAATTTAGGATTTTTAGTTTTGGGAAAAAGAAGAAATTAATATTAGGAAATAAAAGGAAAAGAAGAGGATTGGAAAATTGAAGATTGGGCCAATTATTTGTTTCCATCAGGCCAAGCCCATATCAATGACTCACCCTAAACCAAATAGACCCGCCCCGTCGACCCAAAACCGGCCCAGTACCCGTTTTTTTACCCAGTCCGAACAACCAAACAAACCCCTCCCCCCTTTCAATTACCCTTCATTTCCCATCTTCCCTAAAACCCTAAAACACCCGCCCAACTTCACCCTCTCCAAGCAGCCACCACGCTAACGACCACTGCCCCCTCCGTTCACCCCCTACGAACCTTCGCCATCTCCGGCGTTCCATATCAGCGACCAGCGACCCCTGTCCAGCCACCTCGTCTCCTTCGTCTTCAAACCAAACGATTCCATTCATCTTCGCACCAAACGATTCTAGCGATGTCATCTCCTGCAGCCCACCAGCAACCATCCATCGCCGGAACTCCACCAAAAAACTGTGAAACTCGTCGTCAGTAACCAGTTCGTCGACCAACCATTGTTGCTACCCGTTTCTCTTCCTCATCGCTCGTCGCCAACCAATAACCAGTCATGTCCAAACCCATTTCTGTTCGTGTTCGTCATTGTTCCAACCCGGTCAGTTAGTTCAAGTTTCATTTGTTTTGTCCATGTTGCAAATTGTTCGATTATTCTATTTTAAATTCACTCCCGAAATGAGTGTATATTGTTTGATCTATTTGTTTAATTTTTACCTCTTTTACTTGCTGATTATATGATAACATTTTATGATTGTTTGTTGGTTTAAATTGCTTCATTTTTGTGTGTGTAAGGTTTGGTTCCTTGTTCTTTGTTTTTCATCAGGTTTTGCATATAAGTTCAGTTTGTTTTCGATTCAGCGGATTTACAGCGCTCATTTATCTTTTGTTTGAGTTTTTATTTAGAATTGTCATTTGCTCAGAATCATGGAATCCTTCATCTTGGTTGTATTGATGTTGGATTTTAATTTAAAGTTCAATTGATGATTAATTTTAGTAAGTTGAATCTACTTATTGTTCTGTTAAGTTTGTTATGATATGTATCTGACTTTGTTGAAGTGATTTTTTTTAAATGTTGTTCTTGAATGTACTAGGAGTTTGTTCGTAAGATTTGATTGTTGGATTTGATTAGCAATTTGGTTATAGCTGTAGTGATTTGGTGTTTTAAGGAACCTGTTGCTTATAGCTGTTAATTTTGGTACATATTGAAGGTTTGGGGATAGAATTGTAATAATAGTAATTTCAGGGGACAATCATGGGGTTAATTTAAAATTTGAATCTTTAATGATTAAGGGGGGCCACTAGGTAATAAGTAAAATACTAGTGGATTAGTCAAAAGTGAAAACATTCTTTAGTGGGTAGACAACTAATAGTGGAAGACTACTTTTCTTTTTTAAAAGGGGGTTTGACTACTCATTAGGACCTAATAATCCGGAGGAAAGAGAGCTGATTGAAAGAGGGGAGTAGTATAAATAAACATTCTGCCAGACGAAAAAAAAAAGAGATAATTTTGGGTGTGAGCACGTGATTTTTGCCCTGCATGAGAATTACTCCCAAAAATCAAAAATAAAATAGTTTTGTGCTGTGTGTGATTTTCTGTGAATTTTGTGTGATTTTCTTAATTAATATTTGCATTTCTGTCCATACATGTTTATTTTTTTTCTTTAAAATAAAATACAAAAATATATATGTTGCATTTGAATTTAGAATTTAATTAAGTAACTTGTTTTATAAAAAATTAAAATCAAAAGATGTGTTTTGCATTTTTTATATTTTAGTCAAAGTTGTGTAATTTATAGTGTTAATCGATGTTTAATGTGTGAATTGTTATTAGAACTTAATTAGTATTCTTATAAGTTAATTTTATTTTTGTAATGTAATTTAGAATTTTGTTTTTAATAAATTAGGAATTAAATTAAAAAAAGAGAAGAGAAAATAATTAGAAATAAAGAAGAAAATCGAACTGGGCCAAAAACTAGACCAGCAATTCAAGCCCAAAGCATTTATCCATACCCAGTCCAAGTCGACCCACTTAAGAGACGTCCAAACGACGTCGTTTGCTTACACTTAATCTAGGTCATCAATTGGAAATTGATCAATGGCCAAGATTGATCTAACCCAACCCGATCGAACCTGTTTACCACATAACTCGCCCCGTTGTCACTCCAAACGACCCCGTTTCAGAGCAACTCTATTGATCTTAGCCGTTGGTCGTTGTGATCTAACGGCTGAGATTAAAAGCTTAATTTTAAATCCCCCAAAATCCCCTGTTACCTATTCAGTATCCAAACCATTTCTTCTCCATTTCTCTCACTGAGACCAATCACCCCCAAACCCTAGTAGCCGCTGCCCTTCTCCTCCGCCTGAAACCCGGCGGCAGCCAACCCAAACACCACCAAAATGACACCACCAAACCACCACAACTCCCTCATCCCTAATACACCATTAGTTTTCCTCAAATCCATGTAAATTGGTTCGAATTTCAGATCGAAGTTTGACCCCAAACCCTAGTTCGCTTAAGCTAGAGATTCAGTGGACAATGAAAAATTGTAGACCAAGTTGGACTTTAATTGTGTGTTTTCACATGGAAAACTTACGATTAAAGTCCATTTTGGTCCCAAATTAGAAGATTTGAAGGTTTCAAGTCAAGCCCTCGTTCAAATTGGTAGGTCTTATCCATCCCTTCTTCTACTAGTTTTTCGTTCATTAAATTCATCTTCTACCCCTTTTGATTTTGGATCAAATGTTTTGTGGTTTTATTCTGAAATTTGCTTCTTATCCGAAATAATTCATATTAGTTAGTATCAGTAATTTTTGTACAAAAATATGATTGTCTACTATTGTTGATTGTTTTGGTTTGCCACAATGATGTTATAGTGTGTTTAACATTTTTTTCATTTTTGTTAATTTTCTCTGTTTTGGTCGAACATTATTTACAGTTTGTTGTTTCAAACGAATTCGCTTCGATTAGAGTCGTCGAATGTTTAATTTCATGTCTTTGCTCTTTCCCGACCCTATGAATCACTGTTAGTACCTCAGTCAGTTATCATCATCTGTATGTGTTGTAGTTATAAATGTTGTCGATCAGTCATATTAGATATGTTAGAACAATACAGCAACACTGTTAAACAGTGATTTGAAGTCGCTATAATTTATTTATTCTGATTTTAGTTGATTGTGAATTGAATATAGCTGATGAGTTAGTACAAATTAAAAGGGATGGGGGTCAGGATAGAAATCACAAGGATTCCGGGGGTAATTGGGAGTTCAAATTCTTTGAAAATGTTATAGGTTGAGTGATCTGTCAGCAAGACTAATATACTGTCATAATCTCCAATTAACTAATGGGAATAAGGGAATGATGGGTTGGCTTAACACTTTTCTAGTGGAATACCTGAAGTAACATGGTTCTTTAAAGGGAATTTGAATAAAAAATATGGCTGCCAATACACTTTTGAATTAAAAAAAAAGGGATTAGACATTAAGTAGTGGGCTGGGCAGAGAATATCAGGGCAAGAAATCAGTTTTTTAATGCTGTTAAATGCTCTTAAGAGCTGGAAAATCAGAACAGAAAAAGGGAGGCATGTGCAAGGCATAACAAGCAGAAAACTTAGAATATTGGGGGGTAGAGGGCCTGTTTTTGTATATAAAAGGGGTAGAGAGATTACTGGTATAGGGACAGGCTTTCATACACATAGACACAGGCAAAAACAGATTTTTAAGAGACATTTGAATTAAAAGATCAAGAAAGAGTTTGAACATCTTCTTTCTTTGAAATAATTCTGCTGTGTCATTGAAAATTCCCTTCTCTTTGTTGGTTCTTCTTTTCTGAAATCCCTCCATTTTGAACAAACATAAGTTCATTGTTTTCACTAGATTCTCTTAGTGATAGATGATTATTGGCTAACTGTGTTTGACCATTGTGGTTCATTGCTGGTTGATTTGGTGTTGTGTGGATTTTGAAACTGATCTGTTGCTGCTGCTAGTATTACGGCCATTGTTGATCTGTCCTCTCCTCATTATTTTCAATTTTCCAGGTACACAGTTGTTAACTTTGGCACTTGAAGGCTGAAAAAATATGAAGATTGAATATATGTGAAAAGTTGAAATTCCAATTCAGATTCTCTATGACTTGTGTATTTAAATGCTTTATTCATTGACGATATGTGATCCCCGTTAGTTTGTATTAAGTGGACTGAAATTGGGTTCTGTTAGATATGAAGTTCCTTTTAGTTCATGTACATCTTTTAATGTGCTATTGATTTATACTGTGGAATTATTTTCCTAACTTGTGTGGGGAATTCAGCAAGGTCAACAGTGAGACAAGCATTGGTTTTTGGATGGTGCATATAGTCCAATTTTGTTTGGTTTTCTGGAGGAAAATACATGACTTTCTTTTGTGGTATTTGGAATTTGTGGTTTGCTGATGTTATGTTTATCCGAAGCTAAAGGCAAAACATTGGATTCATTCATTTGGATGTTAAAACAGTAGTTATGCTTCAAAACATAATTATGCAGCCTCATTTTGCTTTTACATGCACTATAAATTTCTATGACCCTCATTTCTTCTACTGTATCGAATGTATAGCCATGAGTGTTATTCTTTTAGACTAACAAAAAATAACTATGAGTGCTTTCACATGCTTCTACTGTATCGAATGTACATGCACTATGAGTGCTTTTACATGCACTATAAATTTGCTTTTAGGTCATTTGTTTTGAACTAAATTCATTTGAGAGCATTGTAGAATCAAAGGCAAGTTTTAGATTGAGAGTTAACATAAATCAAGTTCCGTAAATAGCCATTGTCGTGGCATATCACTGAATGTAAGAACAATGTTGCTAGGAATTCATTCTAATCTTGGTTGCATGCAATTTCACTCTGCGGTAGTATTTTCATAAATTAATCACCTAAATTGGATGTCATGTATTTTTTATAACACAATTACTATTTGCTTCTATATCTTCGCGTATTAGTTCGACATTCTTAGCTTTACTTTCAATGTCAACAAAGTTTAGGAAAATAATTATACAAACACACATAGTATACTTTAGGAATGTTCTTAATAAATCTGTTATATGTGATCACAGTTCCTTAATTAATTTGGAATGCGCGTTCACGCAACTTCGGTTAAAAAAAATTTTTTCTTTATTAATGATAATGCGGGTTTTGAGGCCTTCCAAGCTAGGTAGCATATTTAATTAGGAAGTTTTCCTCCTGTTCAATTGTGGACCTGAGTTTGAAGCTCGAATTCGGTGAAAGGTTTTCTAATAATAGTAACTAATGATACTAATTAATTAGGGCCCTTTTAGAGACACATCTTTAATAGAAAAATCGTAGTTTGTTTTAGTTTGACTTTTAAAAAATAAATGACGAGCCTCGCCAAACAAAACTACATAATTGCGGGGCCCTCAAATAAGTTTCAATAAAAAAAAACTTAGACTCGGGAGAACCGTTTAGCGAATTTCATGGTCTTTCCCCAAAGTTAACAACATGATAGACTCTTTAAGCACGACTTTAATAATCTACTTTCCTAAATATGGGTGCATATTTATGTGACCCAAATCCAAATCTCAATGAAGTCAAAATGCGTTAAAGGTCACAGGCGTACTGGTACGGTGTGATCCGAAATACATTTTTACAACGCTGCAATTCTTGTAAAAAATATTAAAAGCGGTTAAGGGTTAAGCTTTGCACATAAGTTAAAGCATGGTATAAAATACATAAATAAGCCAAATATGACAGTTGAGCGACCGTGCTAGAACCACGGAACTCGGTAATGCCTAACACCTTCTCCCGGGTTAACAGAATTCCTTATCTAGATTTCTGGTTTGCGGACTGTTAAACAGAGTCATTCTTTTCCTTGATTCGAGATTCGACCAGTGACGTGGGATACCATAAATTTCCCAAGTGGCGACTCTGAATTAATTAAATAAATCCCATTTTGATTGTCATTTAATTGGAAAAACTCCACTTGTGCCCTCGCGGTTCGCGGAAAAAGGAGGTGTGACAGCTCTGGCGACTCTACTGGGGACAAGCAACCCGGAACCACGAGTTCAGGGTTAGAAATTCGAGCTTATGATAAATTGTTGTATTTTGGATTTATTATCTGATATTTTATATGATATATGCTCAATGTGCAAAATGATGATTTTTAGTGCTTTGATATTATTTGGACTGTATATATAAATTGTGCCGAAACCCTTCTCTTCTTACCTCCGAAGATGTGCTTACTGGTTAAGACTCCCTTTTATGTTAAATGTCATACCAAAATAAGAAATAGAGGCGGGAAAAGTTACAAAGCCGGACAATCCCGTGGGTCCCCGGTACGTAGCCCCCTCCTCGATCCGAGTTGTCTGCTCGGGTACACAGTCTAGTACCACTGAAAATCAGGATATTGAGCCTAAATTAGGATGATAATTTGCATCATATTAGGGGACTCAACACAGGGGTTGGGTCCGTCTAGGACAGATAATCAGATATAATATGACCACCGTAGAGCATGTTACATGTTGCATTTATTTGCATGGGCCTGCATGCTGACCAACTTTTGAACATCAAGGAAATTAAGAAAATAAATGAAAAAGAAAGTATAAATTATTTTGTTTACGGTCAAAACTCAAGAGTACAAATATATTTCCTTTTAAAAAGATTGTTTTGCGAAAAGGCGAACATATATGACAAAGAGTATTTATTTCAGTGAGTTGTCAAAAAGAAAAAAATACCATTGTTTTAATTTCGAAAGGACTGTCTTGTTATGAATTCGCCCTTCAAAGAACAAAATATGTTGTTTTTAAATAGTTCATCAATTGACCGAACTACGTTGGTTTGATTCTCACCGGATGTGAGATACGTAGGCAACCTTTATTAGGTCCAACCTCCCCTTTTTCAAAATATAGCCTTTTTGCAAATAATAACGATATGCCGGGATTTTTAGCTTTGCATCAACGACCACCTTTCGTCAGTTTTAATATTTTGACCGGTTATCCCCAGTCATCTTACAATCTTCATTTTAGGTTGGGTGTTGAAAAAATTACATTTTTGAAAAGCCAGCCTATTCTGTCTTTAAAGGGATAATTTTATTATTGGGTCAAAAAAAGATTTTCTTTTATCTAAACCACCATAATAAATGTGCAAAATGAGCACAAGTCAGAATACAACCGAAGCCATCATAAACAGGGTCCCTTTAAGTTTGCACATGTGGTGGAACGACTTAGGCGAGCAGGGGCAAGACGCAGTTAAGTTGTACCTAGGAGATCTAGTGGGGCTACTAAATATTTCCCCAAGAGGAGACATCATACGAGCATTAATCTCATTCTGGGATCCGGCACACAATGTGTTCCACTTTTTAGACTTTGAACTCACGCCAACATTGGAAGAACTGGCCGGATATATCGGGAGACCAAAAGTCCCTATGAGGGAACAGTATCTCATTGCACCAAGGGTCGTGACAGTACATAGGTTTTTAGACACCGTGAAGATCCAAAGAACTATACACAACCCGGATTTATCAGAGGGATTCTGCACTTTGGCATTTCTATATGATAAATACGGTCATTATGGGGGGTTCAGCAAACTTGAGAGCAAAATCTGCAGTGGAGAACACCGGATGAAATGGGAAGAACACAGGCGCATCGCTTTTATGATATCTTTCTTAGGCTTATTGGTATTTCCCAAGAAGGACGTGAATATCAATATACAAGTGGCAGGAGTCGTCAGCACTTTGATCAAACAAGACAATAGTAATTTGGCACCTATGATAATAGCGGACATCTCTCGTGCCCTCACTCTTTGAAAAGCTGGAGGGGTTTTCTTTGAAGTTTGTAATGTGTTGCTCCAAATGTGGATGATCGAGCACTTATGCCATCGCCCGCAGTTCATGAGGTATGGTTCATCGGAAAAAACTTGTATAAAGGAATTCACTACAAGGGTTGAGGGATACAATTTGCCAGAGGGGACCAACGGATGGATAAGATTCCTGCGTTCGATTCCAGCCAGCGAAATAGAATGGACATTTGGCTGGCTACCCGTGGATGAAGTGATATACATGTCGGCTGCAGAATCATATTTATTACTGATAGGTCTCAACAACATTCAGCCCTATGCGCCATGTCGAGTATTGAGATAGTTAGGCGACGCCAAATAGTCCCAAAAGAAGAAGACCTCAGCAGACAGGTGGTCGAAATTGGGCTTGGTGGACAATTCCCCGAAACATTAGTCCGAAAAATTTGGAATGATTGTCAAACCCTGAAAATAGACACTTATGTGCGAGATCGAGCCAGAGGCGAAGTATCATCAGAATACCCTGCATGGTACAACAGAGAACTTGAGCACCAAAGGCCCACTAAAAGGCCCCACCTCAAAAATTTTGCTGAATCATCGCAGGAACATTGGGATTGGTTAGCAAAGGAAGAAGGTTATAGGGAAAAGATTGGCAAGATAGAACAACAGGTCCAGGACCTTAAATTCGAAAAGAGTATGCAAGTTGCTGCCGACGAAGGGGTCAAAAAGAAATTGGCTCAAGAAAACGATACTCTCAAGGCTCGAATCTGGCGGATCAGAAAAGAAGCCAACAACTAACCCAGGAGTCGATCTAATCAAAGGTTGATAGATGGATTGAACCAACAGCTTAAGGAAAGCCAAGAAAAGTTGGAGAGGTCCGAGTCTAGCAGGAAAAGGATGCAGGTTAGATGGGAGAAAGGTACAACGGAACGAAGGGAGTACTTTCAGCAGGTCAAGAGGAATTGTGATATGAGCATCGGGATATTAAGAGCGACAAATTCCACTCTTCAAGAACAGGTCTACAGACAAGCTCGTGAAGCTAGGGAGGACAGGAAACGATGTTACGACATGATGGCCCTGATGGAAGAACAAATGGAAAAATTCCAAGATCGGCTTGCGGATAATGCGCGAGTATTGGTGTTGAAAAACCGGCAAATAGAACAGTTGTTTAGAGAAAGGGACGGCATTCAGGAAAGGATCGATGAGATTGGGCACTACATTCACATGAGATGCCTATCATGCGAACAGATGCCTCGGGATGCCCTCTTCTCCTCCATCATGGGTTATGTCCATCAAATTATGGGGGAACTGAATAATCTACGAAGAGGTCTTACACCAAGGCCCGTGGCAAGGCCGAACGATGCCTCGCGGGCACCAAAAAACAAAGCCCTAATGTACCCTTAGTCTAAGTCTTTTACTTGTTAAAGTCTATCGTCTTCGTTTTGGATTTAAGTTGTTAGTATGAAAAATGGCTGGTTTGTATTTACAATGTTTTCAATAAATAAAATGGTTCCTGAAATTTCGTGTTTTATTTTGTTTCACACAAACTACGCTGGGTCTGATTCACATGGGGACGTGATACGTAAGCAATCCACAAAAGATTCGACCACCACTAACAATAAAAAAAAAGGGGAAAGTCCGAAGATTTCAAAGACAAGTTGGGATGACGCATGCAAGACATGTTAAAAAGGATAAATTGATTAGGAAACATTGCATTCCAATATGTGATTACTAAATCTGTTAAATCCTAACACTAACAAGTTTGTTGTTTCATAATCCCTAACAGTCAGTTGTTAGCACGTTCTGGCACCACACCTTTATCCAACTAGATCTAAAGGACCCCTACCTTTAAGCATGACTACTTCAAAGCACAGCATCAAGGAGGAGAGGCCTACTAGCCAGCTACTGAAAGAGGCCATGGAAAAGATAGAACGGATAGGATTAGAGATGAGTGCGATGCACTTGGCTTTGGAAAAAGCACAGAAAAGCCCTGAATTACCGGTTAATCCTATAGCAGGACATGCTCTAGAGTACCTGCACCCAGGCCCTTCAACAAACATACTCAGTCATCACTATTATCAGGGGAGAAGCCCCTATGACACCCAAACTCCGCCACTTAACCAACATTTTCCACCACCAAGCACTCATGTTTTTATGGGAACCCCGCCAACCACACTACAAAGATCAAACAGCGAGCCATTATTCCTGGCTCATGATACTCAGTATTATCCCCTAGAACCTACCTTCAATGCACCGGAACCTCACAACCCTCGCACGGAAATCCCAACGGAGCATGAAAGGCTGGCAAAGACCCTGGAACAAGATGATATGATAAGAAAGGTCAGAAGCATTGAGCAAACCCTCAGATGTATGCACGGGTTGGGCAATCAGGTCAGTGTGGCCTACAAAGATCTGTGCCTCTTCCTCGATGTTCAATTGCCGGCGGGATTTAGAATGCCAAAGTTTGATCTATATGAGGGACATGGTGATCCAATGGCACATCTACGAGGGTTTTGTAGCAAGATGAGAGGAGCAGGTGGGAGAGATGAGCTGCTGATAGCGTACTTTGGTCAGAGTTTAAGCGGTTCGGCGCTTGAATGGTACACTAGGCAAGATCCTAGCAGATGGTACATTTGGGATGATCTGGCCCAAGCATTCGCCGCTTATTTTCAGTACAATCTTGAGATAGTTCCCAACCGTCTCACATTACTGAGGACAGCCAAGAAACCTAGAGAAACTTTCCGCGAGTTTGGTTTTTGGTGGAGAGAGCAATCAGCCAGAGTAGATCCTCCCATGAGAGAGGGAGAGATGGTGGAATATTTCTTACAAACGTTGGACCCAACCTACTTTGGTCACATGGTGACAACGGTTGGAAAGACTTTCAACGAGGTGGTGAAAGTAGGGGTCATGATAGAAGAAAGATTGAGGTCCGACATAATTCTGAGCTACTCAGCACTCAAAGCCACAACCCAAGCTATTCAAAGTGGTACAGGGGGAGTGCTGGGCAGAAAGAAAAAAGAAGAGGTAGCTACGGTGGAAGTAGGCAATTGGTCCAGGGCCAACAGATCATACTATAACCAACCTAGACCCCACACTCCAAATTATCCATATTCCTTACACAACCCACCACAACACTACTATCCTCTACAAGAACCACATTTTTCCGTACACCAAGCACAAACATACAATCAACCACCGGTTCGCCCATAACGGTGCGCACTGGCTCCCCAAAACGCATATGCACCTCCTCAGAACACCTATCCACTTCCACAGAACACATACCCACCATCCCAGAATGCTTATCCTCCACCAAGGGCCTACAGGAACCCTCTAGGAGCAGGTTTTTGTGGAAATCAAGCTTCTAAAAATGACAGGATACAGAGGCAAAGAGCCTTTACTGAATTGGGAGAAACCTACACTGCCTTGTTCCACAAACTAAGGCAGGTAGGTTTGTTGAGTCCTGTCGAGCTTAGGGTGCAAACTCCCCTGCATCAAAATGTAGACAAATCAAAGAGCTGTGAGTACTCCTTAGGGATGTTGGGGCATGACACCGAGAAGTGTTAGAGATTGAAGCATGCGGTGCAAGATCTCATTGATACCCATAAGATTGAGGTCCAAATGCCAAAAGCGCCCAATATCAATCAAAATCCATTGCCAGCGCACCACGAGGCTCATATGATTGAGTTCGTGCATGAAGGAGGAGAGTCAAAAAACCATCACAAATAGTGATTATGATCCGGGCTACTCCAAAAGAAAAGATGATCGGTAAGGAAACAGGGATAGGTGGAGAAGATAGAGGTTGAACCTGCAGTGATATTGGGAAAGAATGCAGCAACTACTCCGAAGAAATCAGAAGTCACCAAAGTGGTAGTATCGGGAGCATCATCAACACTCGTATTTGTTGTAACGGGAGTTTGCCGGGAACCAGTCATTGTCAAGCCAGTAATCCAACTGCCAATAATTAGCAACAGGGCTGACCTTGGAAGTATGAGAAGGAAGTGGTAATATACAAAGGCAAGCAAGTGGAGGAAGAGATATGCGAGGCACAAGGGTTGACTCGTTCAGGGAGATGCTTTGCTCCCATCGAGTTAAGAAAGCCTGGCTCAGCAGTGACGAAGAAGCCAGTGATGGAAGAAGAAGCCGGGGAGTTTTTGAAGAAAATGAAAGCCCAAGATTACTCCATTTTGGAGCAATTAAGGAAGACTCCAGCTCAAATTTCATTGTTGTCTTTGCTGATTCATTCCAATGACCATTGCCAGGCACTAATGAAAATCCTGAACGAGGCTCACGTTCCGCACAAAATCTCGGTAAACCACTTGGAGAAGATGGTGCAAAAAATCTTCGAAGTAAATCGGGTAACCTTTTCTGATATTGAGTTACTGATAGAGGGTACAGAACATAACAAAGCCTTGTATCTGACCGTGAAATGCGAAGACTCGGTTGTCACCCGAGTATAGGTTGATAATGGGTTTGTGCCAGGAAAAGGCCTGGGGGCAGAGCATTAGGGTATAGTTCAGCCTGTTTCCTTGCCCGAAAATTTAGGGACCTTTGTATTGGGGTTCAAACCCACTGTGTAAGATATACAGCGAGCCAAGAAAATGAAGAAGAGAGTTTGGGTCCTCCCCAAGCCAGTTCCACGCCTTTCAAAATCTTTTGTCAAAGCAAGGGCCAAGAAGTCAGCGGTCCCAAAAATCCTAGGACCATTGATCGATATAGATGGGAATCTTGAACGGAGCATTGAAAGAATGTTTACTGATGTCCATATGGTAGAGGCTGGAGAGGGTTCAAGCAAAGAGGAAATACAATTTGTGGGGCCTAAGGCCGGTATCAACAACTGGGTAGCTACTCCTCTTCCCACTCGGAGGGAGTCTTGGTAGTAGGCTTTGGATTTTCTTTCTTGTTTCCAGGATTAACCCAGAGTTGTAATCCATTTTGTTTTGTTTGTATTTCTTCAAGTGTGAAACTCTTTTATTCCGCATTTCTTAATAAAAATGAAAGTTTCCTTTCTTTTCTTGTTTTAATTTTCGTTTCTTCTTTTTCTGAACAGTTCTTCTTTTACTAGTACTAAAGACATGGAATGCACAATGGATCTTCGACCTAGTCTAAATAAATAATCCAACTCCAACTTAATTGAACAAGAGATTGAATTAAATAACGAATCTGAATACAAAGGGGATGAGGACTTTGAGGAAATAAGCAGGGAATTATGCCAATTCGAAGAGAAACCAAAGCCCAATCTAAATGAAACTGAAGCTGTTAACTTAGGGGGTGCAGATGACGTTAAGGAAACCAAAATCAGCATCCACATTGAGCCAAGTACTAGGGAGGAATTAATCAAAACCCTCATTGAATTCAAAGATGTTTTCGCGTGGTCATATAATGACATGCCAGGATTGAGCACCAATTTAGTGGTCCACAAATTGCCCACTGACCCGGCATACCCTCCTGTCAAGCAAAAACTGAGGAAGTTTAAGACAGATATGAGTGTAAAGATCAAGGAAGAAGTGACCAAGCAACTACAAGCAAAAGTTATTCGCGTCACTCGATATCCCGATTGGTTGGCTAATGTGGTACCAGTCCCAAAGAAGGATGGGAAGATCAGGGTATGTGTTCGCTACCGCAATCTTAACAAAGCGAGCCTTAAGGATAATTTTCTGTTGCCCAACATCCATATCCTGATTGACAATTGCACCGGGCGCGAGATCGTATCCTTTGTGGATTGTTATGTAGGTTATCATCAGATCTTAATGGATGAACAAGATGCAGAAAAGACAGCTTTCATTACTCCATGGGGAACTTATTGCTATCGAGTAATGCCATTCGGCTTGAAGAACGCTGGGGAAACGTACATGAGAGCAATGACCATTGTATTTCGTGACATGATACACAAAGAGATTGAAGTATACGTGGATGATGTGATCATAAAATCTAGGCGGCAAGAAGACCATATAGCAGACCTAAGAAAGTTCTTCCAAAGACTTAGAAGGTATGATATTAAGCTCAACCCGGCCAAATGTGCCTTTGGGGTTCCATCAGGAAAGCTACTAGGATTCATCATCAGTCGACGAGGCATTGAGTTGGACCCATCAAATCCATATAGGATGTTCCATAACCGAAGAATAAAACAGAGGTGATGAGTCTGCTGGGAAGATTGAATTATATTAGCAGATTCATTGCTCAACTCATGGCAACCTGTGAGCCTATATTTTGGTTGTTGAAGACGCTGCGGTAGAATGGACGAAAGAATGTCAGGAAGCATTTGACAAAATCAAGGGGTATCTATCAAATCCACCCGTATTGGTTCCACCTTAACCAGGAAGACCACTGATTCTCTATCTGACGGTACTGGAGAATTCTTTTGGCTGCGTACTGGGGCAACACGACAGTACAGGGAGAAAGGAGCGAGCCATCTACTATCTCAGCAAGAAGTTTATAGTATATGAGTTTAAGTACACTCAACTGGAGAAGACATGTTGCGCCCTGACTTGGGTAGCACAAAAGTTGAAACATTATCTGTTATCATATACTACTTATCTTATTTCACGTTTGGACCCATTGAAATATATCTTCCAAAAGCTTATGCCCTCAGGGAGGTTAGCAAAATGGCAGATACTACTCACAGAATTTGACATCATCTATGTGACGAGGACGGTCATGAAGGCCTAAGCGTTGGCTGATCACTTAGCTGAGAACCCTGTTGATGAAGAGTACGAGCCATTAAGGACATATTTCCCTGATGAAGAAGTGATGCATATAGACGAGGTGGAATCGACTGAGGAACCACGATGGAAGCTCCTCTTTGATGGAGCGGTAAACTCGAAAGGAGTTGGAATAGGAGAAGTTCTTATTTCAGAAATAGGCCATCACTATCCTGTTACGGCGCAACTACGATTCTATTGCACCATCGACATGGCTGAATATGAGGCCTGCATTTTGGGATTACGATTAGCTGCAGACATGGATGTCCAGGACGTCCTGGTCTTGGGGGATTCGGACCTCCTGGTACATCAAATTCAAGGAGAATGGGAGATACGAGATTTGAAGCTTATACCATATCGACAGTGCTTGCACGATCTGAGCAAGCGATTTCGATCGGTGGAGTTCAAACACATTCCGAGAGTTCATAATGAGGTTGCCAATGCATTGGCCACCTTAGCGTCAATGTTGCATCACCCAGATAAAGTTCATGTTGACCCATTGCATATCCAAGTTCATGAGCAGCATGCTTACTGTAGCATGATAGAGGAGGAATTGGATGGCGAGCCATGGTTTCATGATGCCAAAGAATACCTCAGCATGGGAATATACCCAGAGTAGGCAACTGGAGATCAAAAGAGAGCTATTCGGCAATTGGTAAATGGATTTTTCCTTTGTGGAGGAGTGCTGTACAAAAGAACCCCGGATTTGGGATTGTTGCGATGTATAGATGCAAGTCAAGCCACAACAGTAATGACAGAGGTACATGCCGGAGTATATGGGCCACATATGAGTGGATATGTATTGGCAAAGAAGATCCTACGGGCAGGATATTACTGGCTAACTATAGAGCGTGATTGTATAAGTTTTGTGCGGAATGCCATTAGTGTCAGGTACACGGGAGATTTGATTCATTCTCCGCCAACGGAATTGCATACAATGTCAGCACCATGGCCATTTGTTGCATAGGGCATGGATGTCATTGGACCGATTGAGCCGGCAGCTTCCAACGGTCATAGGTTCATTCTGGTAACCATTGATTATTTCACCAAATGGGTGGAGGCAAATACATTCAAGTCAGTGACCAAGAAGGCAGTGGTGGATTTTGTCCATTCCCATATCATCTGTAGATTGGGATCCCAAAAGTAATCATCACGAACAATGGTGCTAATCTTAACAGTGGTTTGGTGAAAGAAGTATGCCAACAGTTCAAGATTACACACCGTAATTCCACCCGGTATCGCCCCAAAGCAAATGGCGCGGTTGAGGCAGCGAACAAGAATATAAAAATGATGTTGAGAAAGATGGTAGAAGGGTCTAGGCAATGGCATAAAAAGCTGCCATTTGCATTATTGGGTTATCGTACTACTGTCCGAACGTCGGTAGGTGCAACTCCTTACTTGTTAGTATATGGAACTGAAGCAGTAATACCAGTAGAGGTTGAAATTCTATCTCTCTGAATTGTCGCTGAAGTCGAGATTGATGATGATGAATGGGTCAAAGCACGGATATAATAGTTGAGTTTAATCGATGAAAAGAGATTGGCAGCAGTATGTCATGGCCAATTATATCAAAAGATAATGGCGAGGGCATACAATAAGAAGGTGCGCCCTAAAAAATTTGAAGTAGGGCAGCAAGTGTTGAAACGGATCCTCCCGCATCAAGTTGAAGCAAAAGAAAGTTCGCCCCAAATTGGCAAGGACCTTATACTGTGACCAGGGTGTTATCCAACGGCGCCTTATGTCTGACATATATTGAAGGAAGAAGCACCGACATGGCTATCAATTCTGATGCAATCAAAAGATATTATGTGTAATTTTCTTGATCATGATAATTATTTGCTCGTTTGTCTGTATTTGGTGCTTATTGAATAATGAAATGATGAAAGCAGTTCTTTCTTCTATCCAAACACTTTCAACCTTTGCTTTCCCTTTTGAGCTTTAATTATTTTGTTTCTACCCCTCTTTTGGAATCATTAAAGATAAAAGAAAAAAAAATGAAAAAAATGATGATAAGAAAAACACAAGAAAGCAAAATTGTGTGAACTACGTTTGACCTGATTCCTCAAGAAAGGATACGTAGGCGCCTCACGGCTCGGTCGTAACGTGACAAATGTCACGCAATTCAAAAATCCCCAAGCAAGAAAACTGGGGCAGAAGTTATGTTTCCCTTAAGAAATTTGGTTCCAAGAGTTGTATTCCTTTACTCATCAAATTATTTTGAATTTCTTGATAACCATTTCTTATTACCCACACAAATCCACCCATCTTATGACAAAAAAAGACCTCCCGATCATTGTTTAATAAATGTGAGGTCAGGAAGACGAGAGCTTAGGGAAATACACTAATCCTCAACTGAAAAGATCATGAGCTGAAAGAATTCCGAGCAAAGAGAAGCTTATCAGCAACACTCCAATCCCCAACTAAAAATAAAATGAGAGAGTCTTATCGGAGAAAACCTTCATAGGCACCGTAAGGCGGCGTAAGCTGAGATGAATTAAATGAGAGAGTCTTAGGGTGAAAACCTTCACATGCACCATAAGGCAACGGGAGCTGAGAGGAATGAGAGAGTCTCATTAGTGAAAACCCCTCGAAGGGCGCTATGAGTCGACAGGACGAGTTCGGCAGAAAGGGTCCATATTGGCAAAGGGTTGCGCATCTGTTTACCCCGAGCAAATGAGGCCATCAGAAAGTTTGATTGATGCAAATAGACTGGGTCGATTAATCCGGAGTGCACGACATGATTATTGGGAATAGTCATACCATCTAGATAAGTTCTTTTCTTTTCTTTTTTCCCATCATATTGTTCAGAAATATTTTTCTCTTTTTCTATCTTTTCATCTCTTTGTCTGAAAGACTTCTCCAGAAATTTGTTTTATTTATATATAAAAGAAAGATTTTTTAGAGTCTACTACCAGTCGTCGAGGTGGTACAAAGGGAAATATGGAGAAAAGCTGGAAAGTAATGGTTGAGGAACTTATAGATCAAGTTCCCGGAAGACCCCCAACAGAACTCCGATGGATTACTGACCAAGTTCTAAGATGGTCAGACCACACAGAAAAGGAAGGAGAAAGGGAAAATCCATCCACAGCGAAATGATCCCAATATCTGCATCTAATAACATCTTATCCCCTGCAATATTGAAGGAAAGAGTAACTCGTGAAGAGAGTGGTTTGGAGTTTAAAAGACTCCCCAGGGTGTTTTGAAGCAAGAGGGAGGGAAACGGATGAATGGAAAGTCCATCCCCAACAGAAAAATCATCCCCAACAAATAATGTTATCCCCAACCAATTGGGAGGCACATAGCAAGAAAGAGAAAAGAAAAAGAAAAATAAACAATCCCCCGCAGGAGTGTCAAGATTACTCGCCATGTTTTAAAAACTAACAAAATTTTCTTTGGTCTTACAGGAAAATAAAGGTTGGTAATGGCAGGAAGATACGCCACAAGGAAAGTCACCGAAACTGGGGCACAAAATTTTCTTCCATTGTCAAAAATTTTCTCGGTTGAACGAAGAAACAAGCAAATACATTTCCAATCTTAGCAATTAGGTGCCCACCTGTATAACAAGAGAATACATTTTCACATCTTAGCATTAGGCGCCCACCTGTATAACAAGGGAATACATTTCATGTATTAGAGATTAGGCGCCCACCTGTATAATAAGGGAATACATTTCATGTCTTAGAAATTAGGCGCCCACCTGTATAACGAAGGAATACATTTTTATGTCTTAGCAATTAGGCGCCCACCTGTATAACGAGGGAATACATTTTTATGTCTTAGCAATTAGGCGCCCACCTGTATAACGATGGAATATATTTTCATGTCTTAGAAATTAGGAGCCCACCTGTATAACGAGGGAATACATTTTCATGTCTTAGAAATTAGGCACCCACCTATATAACGAGGGAATATATTTCATGTCTTAGAAATAAGGCGCCCACTTGTATAACGAGGGAATACATTTCATGTTTTAGAAATTAGGCGCCCACTTGTATAACGAGGGAATACATTTCATGTCTTAGAAATTAGGCGCCCACCTGTATAACAAGGGAATACATTTCACGTCTTAGAAATTAGGCGCCCACCTGTATAACGAGGGAATACTTTTTCATGTCTTAGAAATTAGGCGCCCACCTGTATAATGAGGGAATACCTTTCATGTCTTAGAAATTAGGTGCCCACCTGTATAACAAGGGAATACTTTTCATGTCTTGGAAATTAGGCACCCACCTATATAACGAGGGAATACATTTTCACATCGTAGCATTAGGCGCCCACCTGTATAACGAGGGAATACATTTTCATGTCTTAGAAATTAGATGCCCACCTGTATAACGAGGGAATACATTTTCATGTCTTAGAAATTAGGCGCCCACCTGTATAATGGGGGAATACATTTTCATGTCTTAGAAATTAGGTGCCCACCTGTATAACGAGGGAATACATTTCATGTCTTAGCATTAGGCGCCCACCTGTATAACAAGGGAATACATTTCATATCTTAGCAATAGGCACCCACCTGTATAACAAGGGAATACATTTTCACATCTTAGCATTAGGCGCCCACCTGTATAATAAGAGGATTATTTTTCAGTTTTTACTTCGCAGGTCTTGAAACCAGTGACCTACCATAAAGGCCGAAGGACACATCGGAAGATCCCCAACACAAATCCAAATTCAGAAGTGAGAAAGAAGGCAACAGTGGTCGGAAAAGCTCTTGATGTTATAGGTTTTGAAACCAGTAACCCACCCTAAAGTGGAAGGTTATAACAAAATGCTCGGCACAAATCCAAGCACATGAGTCAGAAGAAAGATGAGACACATCCGGAGAGGAACAGCTTTCGAACTTTGTCTACCCCCTCAACATAACAGATTTGACGAAGAAAGCTATATCCCTAGTAGATTGAGCAAAACGAGGAAAACTGATATTCAAAGAAGCAAAGGCCAGTGCCACCTCCAAGTTCTCGAAAGAAAGCACTGGAAGAATCACAAGACGACAAGAAGGCAAGGCGACATGAATAAGTTGAAGATAGATGAGATCTTATGATGCATAGGCTAGCTTAGCTTCTTGTTTTTCCCTTTTAGCACGGTGTAATAAGGAGATCAGTAAAGCAGTTGTAATGGCATGCAGTAGCAGTAACAGCGGAACCACAAGCCCTTGGTATTCCCAGCTACCAAAACTTCCCGAACTACATTGACCTGATTCCCTTTTAGCCAGGTATATGTAGGAGGCCTATGGAAGCAAAGGTTCGGTAAAAATCTTTTCAAAATGCTTCACACAGAGTGCTCAAGCAGGCAAAAATCGCTCGTATCTGCTCACTTATCTTTGCACAAAAACTCTTCATGTTCCCGTGCAAAGAGGGGCAGCTGTGAGCACGTGATTTTTGCCCTGCATGAGAATTACTCCCAAAAATCCAAAATAAAATAGTTTTGTGCTGTGTGTGATTTTCTGTGAATTTTGTGTGATTTTCTTAATTATTAATTGCATTTCTGTCCATACATGTTTATTTTTTTTCTTTAAAATAAAATAAAAAAATATATATGTTGCATTTGAATTTAGCATTTAATTAAGTAACTTGTTTTATAAAAAATTAAAATCAAAAGGTGTGTTTTACATTTTTTATATTTTAGTCAAAGTTGTGTAATTTATAATTTTAATTGATGTTTAATGTGTGAATTGTTATTAGAACTTAATTAGTATTCTTATAAATTAATTTGATTTTTGTAATGTAATTTAGAATTTTGTTTTTAATAAATTAGGAATTAAATTAAAAAAAGAGAAGAGAAAAGAATTAGAAATAAAGAAGAAAATCGAACTGGGCCAAAAAATAGACCAGCAATTCAAGCCCAAAGCATTTATCCATACCCAGTCCAAGTCGACCCACTTAAGAGACGTCCAAACAACATTGTTTGCTTACACTTAATCTAGATCGTCAATTGGAAATTGATCAATGGCCAAGATTGATCTAACCCAACCCGATCCAACCCGTTTACCACATAACCCGCCCCGTTGTCACTCCAAACGACCCCGTTTCAGAGCAACTCTATTGATCTTAGCCATTGGTCGTTGCGATCTAACGGCTGAGATTAAAAGCTTAATTTTAAATCCCCCAAAATCCCCTGTTACCCGTTCAGTCTCCAAACCCTTTCTTCTCTATTTCTCTCACTGAGACCAAACACCCCCAAACCCTAGTAGCCGCCGCCCTTCTCCTCCGCCTGAAACCCGGCGGCAGCCAACCCAAACACCACCAAAATGACACTACCAAACCACCACAACTCCCTTATCCCTAATACACCATTAGTTTTCCTCAAATCCATGTAAATTGGTTCGAATTTCAGATCAAAGTTTGACCCCAAACCCTAGTTCGTTCAAGCTAGAGATTTAGTGGACAATAAAAAATTGTAGACCAAGTTGGACTTTAATTGTGTGTTTTCACATGGAAAACTCACGATTAAAGTCCATTTTGGTCCCAAATCAGAAGATTTGAAGGTTTCAAGTCAAGTCCTCGTTCAAATTGCTAGGTCCTATTCATCCATTCTTCTACTAGTTTTTCGTTCACTAAATTCATCTTCTACCCCTTTTGATTTTGGATCAAATGTTTTGTGGTTTTATTCTGAAATTTGCTTCTTATCCGAAATAATTCATATTAGTTAGTATCAGTAATTTTTGTACAAAAATATGATTGTAACTATTGTTGATTGTTTTGGGTTGCCACAATGATGTTATAGTGTGTTTACCATTTTTTTCATTTATGTAAATTTTCTATGTTTTCATCGAACATTATTTCCATTTTGTTATTTCAAACGAATTCGCTTCGATTAGCATCGTCGAATATTTAATTTCATGTCTTTGCTCTTTCCCGACCCTATGAATCACTGTTAGTACCTCAGTCAGTTATCATTATATGTATGTGTTGTAGTCATAAATGATGTCGATCAGTCATATTAGATATGTTAGAACAATACAGCAACACTGTTAAACAGTGATTTGAAGTCGCTATAATTTATTTGTTCTTATTTTAGTTGATTGTGAATTGGATATAGCTGATGAGTTAGTACAAATTAAAAGGGATGGGGTCAGGATAGAAATCACAAGGATTCCGGGGCTAATTGGGAGTTTAAATTCTTTGAAAATGTTATAGGTTGAGTGATCTTTTAGTAGGACTAATATACTGTCATAATCTTCAATTAACTAATGGAAATAAGGGAATAATGGGTTGGATTAACAATTTTCTAGTGGAATACATGAAGTAACATGGTTCTTTTAAAGGGAATTTAAATAAAAATATGGCTGCTAATACACTTTTGAATTAAAAAATGGATTAGACATTAAGTAGTGGGCTGGGCAGAGAATATCAGGGCAAGAAATCAGTTTTTTAATGTTGTTAAATGCTATTAAGAGCTGGAAAATCATAACAGAAAAAGGGAGGCATGTGCAAGGCATAACAAGCAGAAAACTTAGAGTATTGGGGGTAGAGGGCATGTTTTTGTATATAAAAGGGGTAGAGAGATTACTGGTTTAGGGACAGACTTTCATACACATAGACACGGGCAAAAACAGATTTTTAGGAGACATTTGAATTAAAAGATCAAGAGAGAGTTTGAACATCTTCTTTCTTTGAAATAATTCTACTGTGTCATTGAAAATTCCCTTCTCTTTGTTGGTTCTTCTTTTCTGAAATCTCTCCATTTTGAACAAACATAAGTTCACTGTTTTCACTCGATTCTCTTAGTATTGGCTGACTGTGTTTGACCATTGTGGTTCATTGGTGGTTGATTTGGTGTTGTGTGGGTTTTGAAACTGTTCTGTTGCTGCTACTAGTATTACTGCCATTGCTGATCTTTCCTCTCCTCAATATTTTCAATTTTCCAGGTACACAGCTCTTAACTTTGGCACTTAAAAGCTGAAAAATATGAAGATTGAATATATGTGAAAAGTTGAAATTCCAATTCAGATTCTTTAGACTTGTGTATTTAACTTCTTTATTCATTGACGATATGTGATCCCCGTTAGTTTGTATTAACTGGACTGAAATTGGGTTGTGTTAGATATGAAGTTCCTTTTAGTTCATGGACATCTTTTAATGTGCTATTGATTTATACTGTGGAATTGTTTTCCTAACTTGTGTGGGGAATTCAGCAAGGTCAACAGTGAGACAAGCATTGGTTTTTGGTTGGTGCATATAGTCCAATTTTGTTTGTTTTTTTGGAGGAAATTACATGGTTTTCTTATGTGGTATTTGGAATTTGTGGTTTGCTGGTGTTATGTTTATTTGAAGCTAAAGGCAAAATATTGGATTGATTCATTTGGATATTAAAATAGTAGTTATGCTTCAAAAAATAATTATGCAGTCTCATTTTGCTTTTACACGCTCTATAAATTTCTACGACTCTCATTTCTTCTACTGTATCGAATGTATAGCCATGAGTGTTATTCTTTTAGACTAACAAAAAATAACTATGAGTGCTTCCACATGCTTCTACTGTATTCAATGTACATGCACTATGAGTGCTTTTACATACACTATAAATTTGCTTTTAGGTCATTTGTTTTGAACTAAATTCATTTGAGAGCATTGTAGAATTAAAGGCAAGTTTTGGATTGAGAGTTAATATAAATCAAGTTCCGTAAATAGCCATTGTCGTGGCATATCACTGAATGTAAGAACAATGTTGCTAAGAATTCATTCTAATCTTGGTTGCATGCAATTTCACTCTGTGGTAGTATTTTCAGAAATTAATCACCTAAATTGGATGTCATGTATTTTTGATAACACAATTACTATTTGCTTCTATATCTTTGCGCATTAGTTCGACATTCTTAGCTTTACTTTCAATGTCAACATAGTTTAGGAAAATAATTATGCAAACACATATAGTATACTTTAGGAATGTTCTTAATAAATTTGTTATATGTGATCACAGTTCCTTAATTAATTTGGAATGCACGTTCGCGCAACTTCGGTTAAACTTTTTTTTTCTTTCTTTCTTAATGATAATGCGGGTTTTGGGGCCTTCCAAGCTAGGTAGCATATTTTAATTAGGAAGTTTTCCTCATGTTCAATTGTGGACCAGAGTTTGGAGCTCGAATTCGGCGAAAGTTTTCTAATAATAGTAACTAATGATACTAATTAATTAGGGCCCTTTTAGAGACAAATCTTTAATAGAAAAATTGTAGTTTGTTTTAGTTTGACTTTTAAAAAATAAATGAGATGAGCCTCGCCAAACAAAACTACACAATTGCGGCGCCCTCAAATAAGTTTCAATAAAAAAAAAACTTAGACTCAGGAGAACCGTTTAGCGTATTTCACGGTCTTTCCCCAAAGTTAACAACATGATAGACTCTTTAGGCACGACTTTAATAATCTACTTTCCTAAATATGGGTGCACAACCCAAATCCAAATCTCAATAAAGTCAAAATGCGTTAAAGGTCACAGGCGTACTGGTACGGTGTGATCCGAAATACATTTTTACAACGCTGCAATTCTTGTAAAAAATATTAAAAGCGTTTAAGGGTTAAGCTTTGCACATAAGTTAAAACATGGTATAAAACACATAAATAAGCCAAATATGACAGTTGAGCGACCATGCTAGAACCACGGAACTCAGTGTAACGACCCAGCTGGTCGTTTTTGAAATTTACGCCCCGATCCCCAATCTAACTGTTCCCCTAAGTTCATTTCTGCTATTGTGGTTTGCCGGGAGGTTCAGTTCTGGAATTTAGAGTGTTTTGGGACACTTAGTCCCTAAATGGGAGTTATATAGGTGGTAAATGTCCCGTATTTGGAACAGTATTAAGATGACCTCGGAACGGAAATTTGATGGTTCCATTAGCTCCGTTAGGTGATTTCGAGGTTGGGAGAGCGTTCGAAATGTATTTTGGAGGTCTGTAGCTCAATTAGGCTTGAAATGCCGAAGTTTGAAATTTTAATCCGGGGGTCGGAATGGAATTCCGACAATTTCTGTAGCTTTTTTGTGTGATTTTGGATATGTCTGCAAAATTTGAAGTCAATCGGACTTGATTTGATAGGTTTCGGCATCGGAAATAGAAATTGGAAACTTCAAAGTTCATCAAGCATGGATTGAAGGTTAATTCATAATTTTTACGTTGTTTGATGTGATTTGAGGCCTCGAGCGAGTCCGTAATGTGTTTTGGGACTGGTTGGTGTTATTGGTCGGGGTCTCAGGGGTCTCGAATGTGTTTCGGATGCCCAACGGGTCATTCTTGGAAGATTTTTGCCGTTTTGAGCATAAATGTAATGATCCAAAGGTCTATTTTTAGTTCTAGAGATCCAAATTTGATTTCGAGACTTCGAGAATTTAAATCATGAATTATAGGACTGATCTGGAAATTTTGGTTTAATTTCATTGAGTCGCGATTGGGTTTTTGACGCAAAATATGAGTTAATTGTTTAATGAGTGAAATTGATGTTAGACTGAGCAAATGAGATCCAAATTGAGTTTTTTTTAACCACTGGATCCGTATCAAAATTACGGAGCCATAGGAAAAAGAATCGTCGAATTTCGAGTTCGTATGATAGAGTTAGAACCATTTTGGTGCAAAATGGTTGTGCTGCAATTTTTTTTGAAAAAGCTGCTGCATTTTATGAATAGTGAACAGTACCCGCGCGTGACAAGTAACCGCGCGGGTGAACAGTGAACAGTGTCCTACGCGCATGAACAGTGTCCGCGTGTGAACAGTACCGACGAAAATTTTGGGCAGTATATCCCCGATTTTTGGGTCATTTTCCTCCATTTGTTTGAGCAACATGAGAGCTTTTGGACAGAAATTGACGAGGAATCGCTGGGATATCATCGGGAAATCATCGGGGGTAAGTTTCTTGGCCTAAATTTGCTAGTTTATCGTGAAATCCGTGATTATTTCACTGTTAATGGAGGATTAATGGAGGATTTTAGCCCTAGGCCTAAATTATAGAAAAACATTGATTTGAATGGGCAAACGGAGTCCGATTTTGATAAATTTTATATGCACGGACTCGTGTTGAGATAAGAAACCTAAATATATAACTTTCATAATTTTTTGAGAAGCGTAGCGAAAGTCGAGTTTTGGCAACTTGTGGGTTTGGTGTATTTTGAATTGTTTCGATTGGGTAATGCCCAATTGGCCTATTTTGATGTAATTCTATTGATTTTTATCAGATACTACAGCTGTGGAGGTCGATATTCGTGGCAAGAGAGTTGTCTCTTAGTGGTTTTGTACCGGAGTCGAGGTAAGTGGCTTGTCTAACCTCGTGTGGGGGAACCTTCACCCCTAGGATATTATGTGGTAATTTAAATGTGTTGTACGCGAGGTGACGGGCGTGTACATGCGCAGATTGTAGGAACTCGTTTTACTTGAATTGTCCAATTCGTGATATTTCTGTTCTTAGCTGCTTAGACTGTGACATTTACCTGTTATTCGTTAGAAAAGCATGATTAGATAGGAATTATCTGTCTAATTGCCTAATTGTCTTACTTGAACTTCTTGATGAATTGTTAGTACTGTTTTGGTGAAGTTGTAGTTATGCATTTCCTTTTTCTCTGTGCGTTCCTTTATTGTCTGTATTGGTGGACTGTGGGTTCGATTCCCGAAGATCCCAGGGTTGTGGGTTCGATTCCCAAAGACCCGGAGTGGTATTGTTTGTGGACTGCAGGTTCGATTCTCGAAGATCCAAGGGTTACGGGTTCGATTCCTGGAGACCCGGAGTTTATTGATATAATTATTGAGATGTGGACTGCGGGTTCGATTCCAGGAGATCCAAGGGCTGCGGATTCGATTCCCGGAGACCCGGAGTTTATTGATATACTCATTGAGATGTGGACTGTGGGTTCGATTCCCGGAGATCCTGAGATATTCAGACACATCCTGAGATATGGAGAAACGAGCTGCGGGTTCGATTCCCGGAGACCCAGAGATACTGATATTGGGATTGCGGGTTAAATTCTCGTAGCTCCTGAGTTGTTGGATATAGAGAGGGACTGTGGGTTCAATTCCCACAGGTCCTGGACTTGTTGATTGAGTTTACATTGTGTTAGTTACTCGTTGTTAGATTAGTTGTAGACGGTTGCAGTAATTACTTATTTATTGCTATTTCAGACTCATCCTTATTTAAAAATTTCTTATTATTGTTATTATCTCTCGGTAGGGTCCTGACCTTCCTCGTCACTACTCCATCGAGGTTAGGCTTGGCACTTACTGAGTACCACCGTGGTGTACTCATGCTACTCTTCTGCACACTTTTGTTGTGCAGATCTAGGTATATCAGGTCAGGCACATTTCAGGTGATCTAGCAGCTCTTTAGGAGACTCGAGGTATGATCTGCTACGTCCGCGGATCCGGGAAGTCCCCTTCAATTCTCACTAGTGACAGTAGTTATTTCCTTTACTCTCGTTGTATAGACATTTCCTGATGTATAAAGCCATACTTGTACTCTTTCCTAGTCTGTGTTGCCCGTGGGTTTCCGGGTCTTGGTAGTATGTTGCTTAGTGTGTTTTGACGAAGTGTATGTGCCAAGCGGCACCTGTTACATTTCATTTACATTATTCTGTTGTTACCTTATCTTTTATTTCATGAAATTATACATTTCGCATCATGTTAGGCTTACCTAGTCGCGAAGGCTGGGTGCCGTCATGACAGGTTCACAATTGGTGAACTAGGGTCGTGACAAGTTGGTATCAGAGCTCTAGGTTCATAGGAGCCACAGGACACAGACCGGTTACTTAGAGTCTCGCTGATCGATACGGAGACGTCTGTATTTATCTACGAGAGGCTATGTAATTGTTTAGGAAACTCTTCAATTCTTTGAATTCCTTATCGTGTGCCATTTATTCAGTTGGAGCCTATGTCATATATTCTTTTGCATCCACTCGTGTATTGAAATTGCGCGCTCGGTATCAAGTATGCGCCGATGGTTCGTGACGTTGCAGAGGGATTTCAAGGGAGTCAAGAATTTACTCAACCATTGTTACCACGTGTCATCCATATCGATAATGCAAGAGAATTGAGAGATCTTCAATTATGCACATGGGGGGTGCACTAGGTTCTGACATTCGGTTGATAAGTACGGTCTTGAGAATATTTACTTAACTGCATAATCGTCACAGTAATGGTAGAATCACAAGGTGGATGTGGATCTAAAGATAGTTGGTGGTAATAAAGACTATATGGTTCATATGAGATTTCTATTTAGCGAAGGATTCAGCCAGCAGAGATACTGGGGGAAATGAGTTTAACTGTCTTAAGAAGGACATGTACCAAACGAATGTCTTGGGCTTGTCTTATATAAAGATGTATGAATGTTAAAAGCTAGTATCATGGATTAGCAACATGTACCTTAAGGCTTCGTGCCAAGTGAAAGGATTTCACTATCAACGATCAAATTATGGGTCATGTGTCATATCAGATTTGGCCTGCGATGTATTTAGGTGCTATTCAAAAAGTTCATGAAAACTTGCGGATGGGCAAGAGTTGAGGCTCGTATGGTATGATGTTGGGACTTTTGATGTTCCTCTGTCCCTAATAAACTCTACATTTCATTGTTAGCAGGGAAAAGCTTCGACAAAGACTACATGGTGCTTCGTAGGTGTGTGAGAATCACAGTATGTTTTAAGATGTCGTTGGTAGAGAATGCTTGGTGCATGGAGCGGGATGATGTTTGGTTGTATTGGAATGAGGTCATACCCTATGGTGTTAGAGTGTTAATAGGGCACAAGTGATTATGTTCGTTGGATCAAGTGAATTGCAGTTGAATAAGAGTAGATGACTTGAGCGAATGTTTCTAATATGTTCGAGAGTCATGTAATAGTGGCTTTGAGCTAAGTGGGAGAGTCCCACCGCTTTCGATTGGGTCGCATGGTTAATTACCTGCGTGAATTCTGGATACTAGCGTATTAATAGGTTATTGCAGCCACGGGAAAGGACCATGTGTGGTAATTTGAGTATATGTATTGTTGAATGCATGTTATGGTTAGCCTTACTGGCTCATGTTCAAACTTGAGGGAAGATTAATGATTTACGCCTCGTATAGGTGCAGGTTGCGAGGGAAGTGGTTCTGCTGGGGGCTTTATCGAGAGGGTATTCATATGTTTTAAAAAATTCAGTAGAGTTGGTTGCGTACTGGGGCAAGTCAGGGCCGGATGGCTCTCAATAGCGGTCCTAGTGAATTCAAGAGGTAAAGTGTGGTGCCTGATAATTCTGTGTCTATAAGTACAGTTGAGGCTCAAGCTTTTGAAGCAACTTATGAAGAAAGACACAAAATGTTCTATGATGTTATGACTTGTGGTGTAGCATTTGAGAGACATGAAATGGACGTCGTTCTTGAGATAGCATGGCCTCATGATTTCAGGTCACTCGGGGTGAGTGCGGTTGAAATAAGTTAGGTATTGAAGGGAGAATTAACACTTCTAAGGCAATCAAGGATAAACTGGAATGAAGTAGATTGGTTAGACATAGTTGAGTTGGCATATTGGTGTCAATGATCGGTTCATGTAACGTGATCGAGTTATGCATGCGATTTATGGCGGTGCATTTGAGGCTTGTCGGCCGCAGTGATTGATGTTATTCTGAAGTATTCTTCTGTTAGGGGCCTGTTATGAGTAGGCAGATCTCGGGAAGGGTTATGGTGGCTTGGACCACTACTTAGAGATTGGCGTATTCGATGGTTATGAGAATTCACATGTATGTTGCTATAGTTCTCCTGAAGTGAGTTAAATGGAAAGTCTTATGTGATGAAGTATTAGCCTATCGTCAGTTCTAGAGTTGTGATGGAAGTCGTGTCTATCGTACATCAGCACGTGAGGTGCAGTGAGTGGTATATATTTTGGAGTAAGGACCAAGGTCGCATTTTGGTCAATGAATGTGATATAAAGAGCTCGGATGAGCAGGAAAAGAGTTTCAGTGTTTGAGTAAGATGGGTATTAACGTCAGTATCACTTGAGATCAGTGTTATGTGAGAAAGGCTTTGCATCCCGGTTAGGGACTCTTGATCGCTTTTTAATGTTAGTACAGCCGGTGATTTGAATGTGCAGGCCCGTTAATTATTCGGAAGATGGTGGGAGTCTGTCCCACAAGAAGATTGTATAGGTGTGACATGTAGTCACTTGATTGGTTAGAAATTTAAACCAAGTATGAGTACTTTGGTGATATCATCCATTTGAGAATTTATGCCTGGAGGGCACTCTGCTTATTGGGTTATAGACCTGTGAAATATTATTGGCTTAGCTTGGCACGACCAGGATAGACTTAAGGTCGGTGGTCAGATTTAAATGTGGAAGTGAGCCTTACGTAAGGCCAGCTGTGTTAATCTAAACAATGCGCTCCTTATAGAGGGATAGTCGCGGTCTTATTTCGTGGTTAGTTAATTTATGTAAAGATATATTACACCGTACGAGTTGTGAGACGGCTTGGTAAATTCCTTATGTGTTGAGGTTCTTCTCAGCGGTGATGTTATATGAGCATGATGGCTCTTGAGACTTAGATTATGTATCGCACCTCAGTTGTGCTTGAGTTTGTAGCCTATAGCGCTATATGTTTTCCTTATGAATGATATCATGCACCTTAGTGTGCTTATGATCGATATTCAGTATCTTGATGTGATGAGCTATTCAGCTCGACGTATGGCTCCTTGTGTGAGTTTTATATTTGGATCGGGTGGCACGCCGCCATGGTTATATTATTTGTATCGGGTGGCACGCCGCCATGGCTATATTGTTTGGATCGGGTGGCACGCCACCATGGGTATACTGTTTGGATCGGGTGGCACGCCACCATGGGTATATTATTGGGATCGGGTTGCACGCCGTAATAGTGTGATGTTTATTTCAGTGTCCATATTTGCTTTTATGTGATATGTTTCCTATTTTTCTGAGGAAGTCCATGTTAGTGTGAGAGTTAAATAGTTCTCTCTAGTGTTCGCCTTCCTTTTGTATCACGTACGAATTAGTGGCCTACTGACACATTGTGTCATCTTGTAGGACTTTTGATTATGTCTGAGGTGGCTTATCGCCTGAGCAGTTCGTACTGGGTGAGATGAGGTTATGGGATTTGGGGTCAGTGCAAACTGATTATATGAAGTATATTATAGAGGAAAAGAACATTCTCTGGTTTAGGACAAGGTAATGGATCTTGTCAGGAGTATGGACCCAATGAATTGTTGATTCAGTAGTTGGTTATGAATATCGGCACATCTCTTCCGTCGTGTCAGTATTGTAAAGGTTAGAACGAGAATGTAGATCATGAGGTGCAATGGGAACATCTGATTAGTTGAATTTTTAGCTAATTTAGTCATAAAATATTATCGTGGTCCTGTGGATTTTGTGTTGCAAGGTAAGAATCCAGCAAAGTTATGCAGTCATGTTTGAGGATGGCGTGTGAGGAATAATTGAGTGATCTCTTGATGAAAGCAGGCCTGACATAAAATTCCGGATGTTGGTGTGAGCACGTGTTTTTTGCCTTACCTGAGAAGTACTCCCAGAAAATTCAAAATAAAATAGTTTCATGTTGGCATGATTTTTGTGATTTTTTGTGTTATTTTTATCTTACATTTGCATTTTTGTGTGTGCGTGTTTATTTATTTAAATTAGTAAAATACAAAAATATATACATTATGTTTTTGCATTTTTTTTAGTGTTTAGTATCAAAATTACGCGATTTACATTTAAGTGATATGTAATTATGTAGGATAATTGTAGTAAAAATTAATTGTGTTATAAGTTAATATATATATATATATATATATATATATATATATATATATATACATATACATATGATACATCATGGAGTCTAGTTGTAAGACATGGGATTCGGATTGGGCCAAAATCCAATTCAATATGACGTGGCCCAAACCACTGGACCAGCCCACCCTCACATTTGATCGATCTGAGCCGTTCAGATTATCTGATCCAACGGCTCCGATTGATCCATTCAGTTCAGTATACCAAACACCCCCCAGACCCCTCTTTCATTTTTCATTTTCACCTTTGTCTCTCGCCCTTAGAGATCAGCCTCATCGCCGCCGTGAGCCGCCGTGCTCCGCCTGCCGGAAATCACCTCACGGCGGTTCCGGTAGGCCAACGGCCACCAAATTTTCACCAGCTCTTCCCCTCACCTCCCTCTACACGAATCCCCTAACCGTTAGTCTCGAATCATTCCCGAGCTCTTCGAATATTAGATCGAAGCTCGCCGGAATTTGAAGTTCTACCCCAAACCACCCCAAACTCATGCCTCGCCCTCGCCAAACCTCCCTCATACCCCCACTAACCATGTTTTGGTTCGAATCCGACCAGAACCCCTCGAACCCCAATCCGAGCCTCAAGAACCCTAAAATTGAGAAACTAGGGATTTCATTCGGATTGAAAGAAATTGAAGTTAATAAACTTTAATTGGAACGTTTTCGTTTGAAAACATTCCAATTAAAGTCTATTTGACTTCAAATACACAACCACGACTCCTTGTGAATCCAAGTCGGCCAAGTTCCAAGTCTTTGTTTTAAGGTATCTCTGTCTCTGTTTATTCGTCGTCTCAGTTTAATTGTTTCTAGTTTTCGTTTCCTTGTTGTTTCAATATTCCGCCAATTCTCTGTTTTCTTCATCTATTTGGGACCCTTTTATTTGGTCGATTTTTGTTGTTTCTTCGATTGAAAATGAATGATATACTTAGTATGATTAAGGTCGTCAAGCTAACTAGTTCATATGGATTGCTATCCTGTTATGTCGAAACCATGAGTCACGGATTTGTTGGACTTTGTTTGTTCTTGATTGTATACGTAGGATCAATTAAGTAGTTGTCGTCATTTAGTTATATGATTTTTCCTACTGAACACTGGATAGTGATTGATGTTGCTGATTTATCAAGTGAGGCTCTTGGAATTGTTGTGATTTCAAGTTAAGTCCAGAATCTGCTGTTAGCATTAGTATAAGGTGATTAATCAGGCTTAGAATAGTTTAATACCCTGCACAACCCAGTGGAACCTGCTGTTACAGCAGGGCATTCCACCAGGTTCTCATTTAACATTTAAACTAATTAAGCCCACACTTGACAAGACTTAGTGGCTGAAAACAGAGGGGTCAGTGGGCTGGCAGAGCAGGGATGGGCAAGGTTTTGAGTGGATTTCTGCTGGTCTTTAGCTTTTAGAGATAGGGGTCTGTTTTGGTTATATATAGAGGGGTTGCAGAGAGTAGAGGGACCTGGTTTTTGTTTTGGCTTTTAAAAGAGTAGCACACATTAGAAAAAAGGCAGAAATACACACAGATATAGACACTGGTTACTGTTCCATTGAGGTTTGGGCTATTGTTGTTGTTGCTGTTCTTCAGTTGTGAGGGAGGCTACTTGTTTCCTGCTGTTTGTTTGCTGAGGTTGTGTGGTCGTGTTTGGTGCGGTTGATTCTGTTATTGCTATTGTGCTGCTGCTGTGTTGTTGTTGTGTGCTGCTGTGATTTTGATTGGCTATTGTTGGTACTGTTATTTGCTACTGCTGTGGGTCTTGTTTGGGTGCTAAGTGTTCTGAGGGATTGGTTACCACTGCTGTTGCTGTGTTGTTTGTTTGCTGGGCTACTGCTACTGTTTTTTTTTGCTGCTGGTTCATTACTGCTGTTGCTGTTGAACTGCTTGCCATCACTGACCTCCTTTTCTTTCTTCTTCCATACTCCAGGTACACATCTCTGTCATTACAGCTTCTTAGTTCAAAAAGAATGAAGCCTGATCCTTTCTTTTAGATCTGTTTAACACATGTAGTTGTTCCATGCTTCTTATGTTTGTATGAGTACATGTAATTAAATCTATCTTACTGGTTTGGGGTTGAGAAAAATGCTCATTAGTTTTAAGATGGAAATGTATTTAGATCGAAAATGCACTGTCATTGGATATGTATAGAAATCTGAATTGTTCCTGTGGTATCTATGCTTAAATTTTCTTTATTCATGGTATGTGATTTCCAAATCTGTCCATACCCGATCTTGTGTTAAAGTTGAGATTAATTATCTGTCCAAGTAGGAAGTTTAGGACGATTTGAACACCCGTGAGGAATGATATCTTGAACTTGCAAACATATATGACATTAGCTCTTTGAGGATTATTCCGCCTAGTTGTCCACCATAGACTCAAGCCTACTCACTTAATTAATTAATCGTATGTTTGCTCGAATTGGTTATAGTTGAGTAGGATTTTGTCACATTGTAGGAATTAGTGAGTTATTATTCAACTGAATGATGTAATTAGATTAAAGGAATCGGGGGTGCATTTCATGTGACCCGACCCTAATCTCGAACAAGATTAAATAAAGCGTGTCAGGAACCACAGGCGCATTTCATGTGGTGTGGCTCGTAACAAGTTTTAAATAATTTGGAATCAACTCCTAAATAAATACAGTGGGATGTAGTTCGCTTTAGATTTGAATTAGAGATGCGCCTCGCCCATTAGTTACACAAATCGCAAGGCCCTCATAAAGGTACATATAAAATACTTAGATTTCTAGATGTGTCGTTTCTTAGCGAATATCATGGCCTTCTCAAAAATGTAAATAAGTAATCGCTCTAGGCGCGTATTTTAATAATTTTTACCTTCTTAAATACGGGTGTGCATTTCATGCGGCCCAAATCCAAATCCCAAAATGTTGAATAAGAATGTGTCGAGGATCCGGGTGCATTTCATGTGACGTGATTCGAAACATATTTTTAGGCAATATTCTCTTTCGTAAATAATAATAATAATAAAAGCGGTAAAGGGATATTAATTTGCATTAAGTATATAACTGTAAAAATTAGATAAATAAGCTGAATATGACAGTTAAGTGACCGTGCTAGAACCACGGAATTCGGGAATGCCTAACACCTTCTCCCGGGTTAACAGAATTCCTTATCCGGATTTCTGGTTCGCGGACCGTTAAATAGAGTCAAACCTTTCCTCAATTCGGGTTTCAAACCGGTGACTTGGGACACCATAAATCTCCCAAGTGGCGACTCCGAATCTCTCAATAAATGAATCCCGTTTTGGTTGTCCTTTAATTGGAAAAACTCTCTTTTTATATTTTGCGCCCTTGCGGGTCAGCGGAAAAAAGAGGTGTGACAGCTCTGGCGACTCTGCTGGGGATAATCAGAATTCGAGCTCGGAATAATTGTCGTATTTGGCTTATTTATTATCTGATTTTATTGCATGTTTGTATTAATGTGCTAAATATTGTTTTTCTGCTTTGATATTTTGTGAACTGTACATATAAATTGTGCCGGAACCAATCTCCCCTCTGAGTCTTCTAAATCATGAAGAAGGGTGCACTTCGTGTGACTTCTTTTCTGTATAGTGTCTAAATTCCCACTTTAGAACGAGGTTTGGATAAGTTGCAAAACCGGTGAAGCTTCTGTATTCCCGGGTTGCTGCCTCCTTCTCGGCTCGAGCTGTCCGCTCGGGTAAGCCAGGTCTAGAACAATAAACTGAGGTTTTTGAACCTAGAATAACAAAGCTTCATGCCGGATCCCTAGTAGGAACGTTTATTTGCATCATGTTGCATTTGACTTAGGGGACTCAACACAGGGGTTGGGTCTGTCTAGGACAGGTGACCTGAAATGAACAGACTATCCTGCTGCATCCTGTTTGTCTTACGCATTTATCGGTTATAGACTTGCATGCCGACCGGCTTTAGATAAGGAAAATTAAAAAAAAAAAAAATAGCCATCGTCTTTTTATGAATAAATAAATAAGGTAGTTTGTTTCGTTAAAACCGAACTACGTGGGTTTGATTCTCACTGGATGTGAGATACGTAGGCAACCTCTATCAGGTCCAACTTCACCTTTTGAAAAATAGCCAAAATATCAAAACTAACTTTTGTACTAAATAAGTCGGCGACGCTGTTTTCAAAAATAGCCGAATGTTCCCGAAAGGGACGCCGGAAGGCTGATTTCGTATAAACGGCCACCTTTGGGTCAATTTTGATTTCGATCAATTCACCCCACAGCCTTAAAAGCCTTCGTCCCCGAGACGTTGAAAGGCCGTGATTGAAAACTGATTTTTTATTATATTTTTAGCAAAACAAAGTTGTTTTTCTTATTTAAATCACCTTAATAAATGTGCAGGATGAGCACGAATCAGAATAAATCATTTTCAATCTTTAGCGAGGTCCCTCAACAGCTCCATATATGGTGGAACGATTTGGAAGACAGTAGCAAAAAGGTAGTGGGGAGAATTTTGGGAGGTTTGGTTAATCTGTTGAATATCGAGCCAAGGAAAGACATCATCAATGCACTGGTATCTTTCTGGGATCCGACCCGCAATGTGTTCCGTTTTGTTGACTTTGAACTGACGCCCACATTAGAGGAAATTGCGGGCTATGCAGGACTAAATGGGAAATTAAGAGGGCAATACCTGCTCTCACCAAGACCGGTATCTCCACATGGGTTTCTAGATTTGCTGAGAATTAGTCAGAAGGTGAAAAATGATGATTTGCTGAAAGGATGTTGCGACCTCCAATTCTTATACCAACGGTACGGCGCTCCTCGGGGTTTTGAAGAGTTAAACCTTGGACTAACTCACGCAGGGAATAGAACCAAGTGGGAGGCCAGACGAATTCTAGCATTCATAATGACATTCTTGGGGATTGTGATTTGTCCACGCGAAGATAAGAAAATAGAGATAAGTCTGGTAGGAATAGACGATGTTGCAATCAAAAAGGCTACCAGCACGGTGGTCCCTTTGGTTTTGTCCGAAATCTATCGAGCCTTGACTGTATGCCAAGAAGGGGGCAATTTCTTCCAAGGATGCAATCTGTTACTCCAATTGTGGATGCAGGAACACCTCCATCACCGGACACAATACATGAACCATGGGTTGACCGGGAAAAACTGTATCAGGGGTTTCGAAGAACGAATGATGGGTGCTGTATTCCCTGAAGGCGTCGAGGCATGGCTTGCACGACTGAGCTCAATAGAAGCCGATCGGATTGAATGGGCGTTCGGGTGGTTACCCGATACTGAAGTAATATATATGGCAGCCGAGGAGTGTTATATTCTTCTGATGGGGATCCGCAGTATCCAACCATATGTTCCTCATCGTGTATTACGTCAACTAGGCAGGTTTCAGGTTATTCCTACCGATCAAGACCTGAGAAAGCACGCCATTGAGTTGAGCCCGGGAGTTGTATTCCCCGAAGAGAAGATTAGAAAGCTGTGGCATGAATGTAGATTCCTTGAGCCTAAAACCATGGTCCGGGAACTAGCTAAGGGTGAGGTGGACCCAAAGTACAATGTGTGGTTCGGGAAAAGATTTCAGATTCGTCGGAAATGTTCTAAAAGAGCCCATGTCCAACAGTTCACGGAAGATTCACAGGAACAATGGAATTGGCTAGCAAAGGAGGAGTGGTACAGGACGAAGATTGGTAGGATAGAACAGCAGGTCCGGGACATTCAATTCGAGAAGAACATGCAAGCAGCTGCCGACGAAGGAGACAAAAAGAAGTTGGCACAAGAAAATGACCTCTTGAGAGCTCAACTCCAGCAAATGAAAAGGGATGATGACAGACAGTTGAGGAGTCGGGCAGACGAAAAATTGATAAAGGGTTTAAGAAGCCAAGTCACCGATATCCAGAGAGAATTGAACGTGTCGAAGGCCCAAACAACGAGGATCCGTGCTAGCTGGAGAAAAGAGGCACATCAACATGCACTTCACCTACAACGGGTGGAGGAAGATTACACCGAGACCATCACTAGTCTAAGGGAGGCAAATGTTATCCTCAGGGAGCGGGTTTTCAAGCAAGCCCGAGATGCTAGAGCAGACCTCGACCGTTGCCACAATTTGATGGCCCGACTGCAAGAACAAATAGACAGACTCTTAGACCAAGTCACCAACAATGCTCAAAGATTGGGGGCGAAAAACCAACAGATAGAACGGCTACTCAGAGAAAGGGACATGATCAAAGACAGAATTGGGGAAATCGGACATTATGTCACCATGAAGTGCTTAGCTTGTGAACAAATGCCTCGCACCGACCTTTTTGCTTCAGTTATGGGTTATGTTCATCAGATCATGAGAGAGTTAAGGGGATTGCACAAGGACCTCACACCAAGGCCCGCGGCAAGGCCGAATGATGCCTCGCGGGCCCCCAGGAATTTTAGAGCATTAGGTCTTTGATTAAAATGTATTCTTGAAATCTTGGGTCAAGCTAGTTGGCAGTTTTGTTTTTTTTTCGAGTCAAGCATTTCTTTTGCTGATTATTGTAGGACATGTTTTGTAACTTTAAAGGTTTTATTTGATATAAAAGTTACCGAATTTTGCAACAATCTTGTTACCAGAACTACGCTCTGTGTGATTCACGCGGGGTCGTGATACGTAGGCAATCCACATAAGATTCGACCACCACTAAAAGGAAAAGAATGCAAAGGTTAATAACAATAAGGCTTTCAAGGATAAAAGAAAAGAAAAAAAAAAAAAGAAAAAGGGCTGGAATGACGCATGTTAAGAGTACATGTAGAAAGGGTTATTTGGTTAGGTGCATTGCATCCAACGTGCTATAACATATCTGTCAAACTCGGTAAACTAACAAGTTTGTTGCATTTCCGGAAAAGTTTAGCAGTTGGTTTGACAGAATATACTGGCCAACCATCATTACCGTACTAGATCCAAAGGACCGATTACAGTAAGCATGTCTAGTTCCGGTAAGAGCCTCGAGGAAGAAAAATCATAGTTACAAATCATGAAAGAAGAGGTAGACCGGTTGAAACAGCAGATAACAGAGATGCACCTGGCCTGGGCCAGGGAACAGTCTTCACCAAACCGCCCTACTCTCGCCTCAGCTCCGGAACATCCGCCCATCGATCCTTCAACAAGCGCCCCAATCTATCCATACTTTCAGGGGGAAAACCCATATGCCACCCACATTCCACCAGCCAAACCAAATCCTCCTCGAGTCACCCCCGTTTTTGTGGCACCTCCACCTGCTCCTCTGCAAAGGCCGGCCAGCGAGCCGCATGTTCAGATCCATGACAACTCTTACTATCCTCCAGAGCCTACTTTTAGGGCTCCTGAACCGCAATCACATACCCCTCACTGGGATAATCCGACAGAACCAGAAAAGTACTTCCAAAGTTCAGAACATGAGGAAGTTATCAGAAAAGTTAAAAGCCTGGAGTAGTCCTTCAGGAACATGCACGGTTTGGGTAATCAGGTCAGTGTCGCTTACAAGGATCTGTGCCCGTTCCCCGACGTTCAATTACCGGCCGGGTTCAAAATGCCCAAGTTTGACCTATACGAGGGGCACGGTGATCCTGTAGCCCACCTCCGAGGGTTTTGTAGTAAAATGCGAGGATCCGGAGGACGGGATGAGATTTTGATAGCTTACTTCGGTCAGAGTCTGGGAGGATCTGCGCTGGAGTGGTACACTAGACAAGACCCCAGCAGATGGTTTACGTGGGATGACTTGGCTCAAGCTTTTATCGGGCAGTTCCAGTACAATCTTGAAATAATCCCCGACCGCCTATCATTGCTAAAATTAGAGAAGAAACCCGCTGAAAGTTTCATGGAATTTGGTTTCCGCTGGAGGGAACAGGCAGCCAGGGTAGATCCGCCGATGAGAGAGAGCGAGATGGTGGATTACTTCTTGCAGACACTAGAGCCAACCTATTTCGGACATCTGGTAACGTCCGTGGGCAAATCATTCACCGAGGTGATAAAAATGGGGGCTATGATCGAGGAAGGTTTGAAGGCCAACAAGATCATGAGCTACTCAGCATTGAAAGCCACCACTCAGGCTATCCAAAGTGGCACTGGAGGAGTACTTGGGAAAAAGAGGAAGGAGGAAGTCGCGGCAGTCGAGTCCGGGACATGGTTCAGAAACAGAGGCCCCGCACCCCAATATAGCCCGCCCCAGCCTCACCACCAAAATTACTTCCATAATCCATATAACCACCCGCAACATTACTATCCAGCACCTGATCCCCATTTTACTGTCCATCACGCACAGTCCTATTCTGCACCTCCCGTCCATGCACCGTGGCGTGCACCAAGCCCGCAAAGTAATTATCCACCCCCAAGAGCTTACAGAAACCCCTCGGGCGCGAGTTTTCGTCCGAACCAGGCATTCAAGGGCGACAGGGCGCCAAGGCCAAAGGCTTTCACTCCCTCGGGGGAATCTTACACCAGTCTGTTCCACCGGTTGAAGCAAGTAGGGTTGCTAAATCCGGTTGAAGCTAAGCTACCAAATCCTCTTCCAAAGAACCTGGACCATTCAGTAAATTGTGCCTACTGCTCAGGATGTCCGGGACACGACACGGAAAAGTGTTGGAGGTTGAAAACAGCCATCCAAGAGCTCATCGACACTCGCAGGATTGAGGTCCAGACTCCAACAGAGCCCAACATCAACCAAAATCCACTTCCAACTCATCATGAGACCAACATGATCGAGTTGATACGGGTAGAAGAAGGAAGGGAGAGAGCCTCCCAGACCGTAATGATGATCAAGTCTAGCGGGGTAGGAATGAGAAAGGGGCCGAGCCTTGATGAGTCATCTATTTACAAGAAGGACATACCAGGAGGGTCGGAAGCAGGAAGGGGAAGTGTGAGCGGAGTACCGGTGAGGCCGGGGAAAGCAAAAATAGTTGTACCAGGGGCAGCAACCATGGCCGTCTTGACGGTAGCAGGCGTTCGAATGGATCCTTTCATCATCAAGCCAGCAATACAGTTTCCAATAACGGATAGCAGGGCTATTCCATGGAATTATGCTCGGATTACAACGACCTACAAAGGAAAGGAAGTGAAAGAGGAAGTTTGCGAAGCGCAAGGTTTGACCCGCTCGGGGAGATGTTTTGCCCCTGCGGAATTGAGGAAGATCACGCCGGTAACATTGAAAAAGCCGGTAACTGATGAAGAGGCAGAAGAATTCCTGAAAAAGATGAAGCTGCATGACTATTATGTCTTAGAGCAGTTGAAGAAAACGTCTGCGCAAATCTCATTGCTATCCTTGCTGATACATTCTGAAGAACATCGGCAAGCTTTGATGAAAGTTCTGAATGAGGCCCATGTACCCGATAAAATCTCAGTGAGTCATTTGGAGAAGATCACCAATAGGATCTTCGAAGCGAATCGGATCACCTTCACCGATGATGAATTGCCCAAGGAAGGCACCGAGCACAACAAGGCTTTATATCTTACGGTAAAATGTGAGGAGTCGGTGGTTACCAAAGTCCTTGTCGATAATGGGTCCAGTGCTAACATTTGTCCTCTCTCTACACTGGACAAGTTGAAAGTGGACATCGGCAGGATACGCAAGAACAGCATATGTGTTTGAGGGTTTGATGGAGGAGGCAAGGCATCGGTTGGGGACATAGTGTTAATCTTGACGATTGGGCCGGTGGAGTTCACCATGGAATTCCAGGTGCTGGACATGGTGGTGTCATATAACCTCCTGATAGGGCGACCATGGATCCATGCCGCAAGAGCAGTTCCATCCAGCTTACACCAACTCGTCAAGTTTGAGTGGGACCAACAGGAGATCGTCGTCCATGGAGAGAATGATCTACAACCAGGCACCATCGTCCCCTTCGTTGAGACAGAAGAAGATGTTGGGCCGTGGGTGTACCGGATCTGCGATGTGGTATCCGCCAACCGAGTTCCAGAAGGGGAATGCATTCCCAATGACAGAATAATTACTGCAGACGTCATGGTGGCGCATGAAATGTTGAGACATGGTTTCATACCCGGCAAAGGTTTAGGTGCATCTCTGCAAGGAATCATACAACCGGTATCTGTGGTCGAAAACATGGGAACCTTCGGCTTGGGATTCAAGCCAACATCAGAGGACATCCAGCGAGCCAAAAGGAATAAGCAGAAGACATGGGTGCTCCCGAAGCCGGTTCCACGCCTTTCCCAATCTTTTGTCAGGTCCGGAGTAAGAGGACATCCGACGACAAAGATTCCCGGCCCTATGTTTAGGCCAGACGAAGAATTCTTAAGGAAGTTCGAGGACCTATTCGCAAATGTATGTATGCTCGAGGATGGTGAAGGATCCAGCCATGCCGAGATACAGTTTGTGGGACCAAAAGCAAAACTGAATAATTGGAAGCCTACTCCTCTCCCTGTCCGGAAGGAGTCTTGGTAGTTTGTTTTAGATTGTGTTTTTTGAAATTTTGTGTTGGGGGTTTCCCCCGGAGTAAAATCCAGTTGTTTTAGTTCATTTTGATTTAAGTTTGCAAGATTGTTTTTCCTTGTACAGTTCCCATTAATGAAATTTGGTTCCCTTCGTGTCTAATTTTGTTTATTTTTCTTCTTTTTAACTTTTCTGAACAGCCTTCTTTCAAATGATCTTAATGATATGGCGTGCTTAAAGATTAATCAACCCAGTCTAGAAAGTCAATCGGGTTTGGAAGTAATAACGCATGAAATAAGAAGTGACGAGAGTGAGTCAGAATACGGCGATGATGAAGCCGTAGAAGAAATCGGTGAAGAATTAAGTCATTTCGAGGAAAAACCCAAACCAAATCTAAATGATACTGAGGCCGTTAATCTGGGGAATGCGGATGACGTCAAAGAAACCAGGATAAGTGTCCATATTGAACCAAACCTGAGAGAAGAGTTGATCAAAACACTCATGGAGTTTAAAGACATTTTCGCATGGTCGTACGACGACATGCCAGGACTCAGCACTGATCTAGTGGTTCATAAATTGCCCACTGATCCGACATATCCTCCCGTCAAGCAGAAACTGTGGAAATTCAAGACGGAGATGAGTGTAAAGATCAAAGAGGAAGTAACCAAGCAGTTGCAGGCGAAAGTCATTCGCGTCACTCGATACCCTGAATGGTTGGCTAATGTAGTACCGGTGCCAAAGAAAGACGGAAAGATCAGAGTATGTGTGGACTATCGCAACCTCAACAAGGCGAGTCCTAAGGATAATTTCCCGCTTCCCAACATCCATATCCTGATTGATAATTGCGCCGGACGCGAAATCGGATCCTTTGTGGACTGTTATGCGGGATATCATCAGATTTTGATGGATGAAGAGGACGCAGAAAAGACGGCTTTTATCACACCGTGGGGGACTTATTGCTACCGAGTGATGCCGTTCGGTTTGAAGAATGCAGGGGCAACCTACATGAGGGCGATGACTACGGTATTCCATGACATGATACACAAGGAAATTGAAGTGTACGTGGATGATGTGATCGTAAAATCCAGACGTCAAGAAGACCATGTTGCTGACCTCAGGAAGTTCTTTCAAAGACTTCGAAGATATGATATCAAGCTCAATCCGGCCAAATGCGCATTCGGAGTTCCATCAGGAAAGTTGCTAGGATTCATCGTCAGCCGACGGGGCATTGAGTTGGGCCCATCCAAAATCAAGTCCATTCAGGAGTTACCCCCGCCAAGGAATAAAACAGAGGTAATGAGTCTGTTGGGAAGGTTGAATTACATCAGTAGGTTTATTGCCCAGCTTACGGCAACTCGTGAACCCATATTCCGCCTATTGAAGAAAGACGCCGCGATAGAATGGACGGCAGAATGTCAGGAAGCGTTTGACCGGATCAAAGGGTATCTGTCAAATCCACCCGTACTAGTTCCGCCTGAGCCAGGTAGACCCCTGATTCTTTATCTGACGGTCTTGGAGAATTCGTTCGGCTGCGTACTGGGGCAGCATGATCTTACTGGCAGGAAGGAACGGGCCATTTACTACCTCAGTAAGAAATTCACAGTCCACGAGGTCAAGTACACTCACCTAGAAAAGACATGTTGCGCTTTGACTTGGGTAGCCCAAAAGCTGAAACATTATTTATCTTCTTACACTACTTACCTCATTTCGTGTTTGGATCCGTTGAAGTATATTTTCCAGAAACCTATGCCTACAGGGAGGTTAGCAAAGTGGCAAATATTACTTACAGAGTTCGACATCATATACGTGACAAGGACGGCTATGAAAGCTCAAGCCCTAGCCGATCACTTAGCTGAAAATCTTGTTGATGACGGATACGAGCCTTTGAGGACATATTTTCCAGATGAAGAAGTACTGCAGATTGATGGGTTGGAACTAACCGAGGAGCCGGGTTGGAAGCTTTTCTTCGACGGAGCGGCGAACGCAAAAGGAGTCGGAGTAGGGGCTGTACTTATCTCTGAAACAGGACATCATTATCCTGTCACTACTCAACTGCGTTTTCATTGTACCAATAATATGGCCGAGTACGAGGCATGTATCTTGGGGTTGCGATTAGCGGTGGACATGGATGTACGTGACGTTTTGGTCTTGGGAGACTCGGACCTTCTGGTACATCAGATTCAGGGAGAATGGGAAACCAGAGATTTAAAGCTTATCCCGTATCGTCGGTGTTTGCATGATCTGACCAAGCGCTTTCGATCAGTAGAATTCAGGCACATCCCAAGGATGCATAATGAGGTTGCCGACGCTCTAGCTACTTTAGCGTCGATGCTACATCACCCGGACAAGGTTCGTGTCGATCCGTTACATATTTAGGTCCGGAATCAACATGCTTATTGTAATGTGATAGAGGAAGAGGTGGATGGTGAGCCATGGTTTCATGATGTCAAGGAATACCTCAGATTAGGAGTATACCCAGAACAAGCAACTGGAGATCAAAAGCGAGCTATTCGGCGGTTGGCAAACGGATTTTTCCTTAGTGGAGGGGTGCTGTACAAAAGAACCCCGAATTTGGGATTGTTGAGATGTATAGATGCAAGACAAGCCACAACAGTGATGACAGATATACACTCCGGAGTTTGTGGGCCACACATGAGCGGGTACGTATTGGCAAAGAAGATTCTTCGAGCAGGATATTATTGGCTCACTATGGAGCGGGATTGTATAAGTTTCGTGCGAAGATGCCATCAGTGTCAGATACACGGAGATTTGATTCATTCTCCGCCGACTGAATTGCATACAATGTCAGCACCATGGCCGTTTGTCGCATGGGGTATGGATGTCATCGGACCTATAGAACCTGCGGCTTCCAATGGTCATAGGTTCATTCTGGTAACGATCGATTATTTTACCAAGTGGGTGGAGGCCAAAGCATTCAAATCAGTGACCAAGAAGGCGGTGGTGGATTTCGTACATTCCCACATCATCCGCAGGTTTGGAATTCCAAAGATAATCATCACAGATAACGGTGCCAATCTTAACAACGGATTGATGAAAGAAGTATGTCAACAGTTCAAGATTACACATCGAAATTCCACACCGTATCGCCCAAAAGCAAATGGTGCGGTCGAGGCAACAAACAAGAACATAAAGAAGATATTGAGGAAGATGGTAGAAGGGTCTAGGCAGTGGCATGAAAAGTTACCATTTGCGCTGTTGGGTTATCGCACTACCGTCCGGACTTCGGTAGGTGCAACTCCTTACTTGTTGGTGTACGGGACTGAAGAAGTAATACCAGCAGAAGTTGAAATCCCATCCCTCCGAATTGTCGCCGAAGCCGAGATTGATGACGACGAGTGGGTCAAAACCCGATTAGAGCAATTGAGCTTGATCGATGAAAAGAGATTGACAGCAGTATGTCACGGCCAATTGTATCAAAAGAGAATGGCGAGAGCATATAACAAGAAGGTACGTCCCAGGAAATTTGAAGTGGGACAGCATGTGTTGAAGAGAGTTCTACCACATCAGGCCGAAGCGAAAGGCAAGTTCGCTCCAAATTGGCAGGGACCATTTGTGGTGACTAGAGTATTATCCAACGGCGCGCTATGTCTAACTGATGTTGAGGGTAGATGCACCGATATGGCTATCAATTCTGATGCAGTCAAGAGATATTATGTGTAATTCTTTAATGCATTTGTCAACGTTGGTTTCGTTTGTGTGTATTTGGCATTTTCGGAGAATGAAATGACAGAGGCAATTTTTCTACTACCCAAACACTTTAACCTTTGTTTTCCCCTTTGAGCCTTAATTATTCTTTCATATACCCTCTTTCGGAATCATCAAGGAAGATGTGTAACAAAATAGAAAAAGAAACGAAGAAAAAACACAAGAAAAAGTGAACTACGTTCGACCCGATTCCTCAAGAAGGATACGTAGGCGCCACACGGCTCGGTCATAATAAAATAAAAATCAAAGATCCCCCAAGCAACAGAACTGGGGCAGAAGTCATTGTTTCGTTTGAAAGATAGTGTGGATTCCGAAAGTTGTAATAAGCTAACCGTTGAGGTCAAACCCCTTTCTTTAGCTTCACGCGCAGAAACCACATTAAGAACCAAAAAGACCTCTCGATCAGTATTCGAAAATGCCGAGTCATGCGAATGAAAGCCAAAAGTGACATTCCGACCCTCGATCGAATCCAGGGTGCACAAGCCGAAAGGGGATAACACTCTAGAGGGAATCTCATAGGTGATACCCCACCGCACGGAAAGAAAGCGCAAATGAGAGAGTCTTAACGGTGAAAACCTTCGCGGGCACCTTAAGGCGAAGGAAGTTGAGAGAAGTAAAATGAGAGAGTCTTACGGTGAAAACCTTTATGGGCACCTTAAGGCGACGGGAGATAGAGAGAAATGAGAGAATCTCATTAGTGAAAACCCTTTTGAAGGGCACTGTGAGGTGACAGGACGAGATGGTTACAAGATGTCTGCATGAGACAAGGTTTGGACATCCGTTTACCTCTAGCAGAACGCGGTATCAGAAAGTGATTGACATGAATAGACTGGGTAGTTTAATCTCAAAGGCGCGGCATAACCATTGGATCAGTCACACATTCAGATAAGTTTTCCTATTTTTGAGTTCAGAAAAGTTTTCCTTTTCTTTTGTCATTTGCGGTCAGCATTCTTTTCTTTTCCTTCATTTTTCGAAAATTGATTTTTCAAAGCTTACTACCAAGTCTCCCAAAGCAGTATAATGAAAATGAATAGGCGTGGAACGAGGCAATAAAGCAGAAATCGTTCCGATAGTAAGATTGGAACGACAGGATGATCGGAAGGTTCGCAGGAATTATGGAGTATGAAGGACACATGTGGCACGTCCGAAAGATGATTTCACGCAACAGATCACCGGCTAAAAAGAGTCGGATCAAACCAAAGATTGGAATGAAAGGGAAAAATGAGAAACCGTTCGTAGAAAGAGCATCATCCCCAGCAAGCGTCAACGTCATCCTCAAAATTCGAGAGAGGCCAAGCAGCTGACAGAGAAAAGAAAATGGCCCCAACAAGAGTGGCACGACCACTCACTGCGTTTTGAAACTAACAATTTTTCTTTGATTTAAAGCAGGAAAAGAGGGTTCGTTGGCGGAAAAGCATACCATCCAGAAGTTTATCAAACTGGGGCAGAAAATTTTCTCCTGTTGCGAAAATTTTTTTGAAAGCAAAGACCCAGTGAATAAGGGTAGAAAGCAACACAAGACTTCGGGAAATACCAGCTCCGAGCAGAATAGTTTTGAGAAAGGCCAGACAACACGATGGGGTGATCGTTGAGCCTGGTATCATCCCCAGCATTTGTTGGAAAAATGAAACAATGGCTTCGAGATTCCCCCAGCAGTATTATATCCCATAATTTGTTCAAGGAAGCAAAAGAGTGAGTCCCAGAGAAGGTATGGGAAGAAGGAAGAAGAAAAGGGGTCCCCCGACAGGATAATCCCCGGTCCATAACACTTCAACCCCGGCAAGTCCGAGAGAGAATGAGGGGTGAAGGAAATAAAGAATACTTCCTCAGCAGCATCAGCCCCAGCAGGTGAGTAAGCAATTCCAAAATATCCCCAGCAGCCAGAAGAAAAGTAATACGGTCCAAGGGGAAGGCAATTCCAAGACGAGATAGTTCAGAAGAGAAAATGGCCCGAGAGGCAATACAGGAAGAAGAAAATGGTACAAAAGGCAAAGGAAGGTAATCAAGATAGGTTGAAATCAGTGAGTAGTAGTTGAAGTCAGGGAGCCCGCCTGGAGAATGGAGTGGCGACTTATTTTCGAAGTTATAGTTGAAGTCAGGGAGCCCGCCTGGAGAATGGAGTGGCGATCTTATTTGTGAAGTTGTAGTCGAAGTCAGGGAGCCCGCCTGGAGAATGGAGTGGCGATCTTATTTGTGAAGTTGTAGTCGAAGTCAGGGAGCCCGCCTGGAGAATGGAGTGGCGATCTTATTTGTGAAGTTGTAGTTGTAGTCAGGGAGCCCACCTGGAGAATGGAGTGGCGATCTTATTTGTGAAGTTGTAGTCGAAGTCAGGGAGCCCGCCTGGAGAATGGAGTGGCGATCTTATTTGTGTAGTCGAAGTCAGGGAGCCCGCCTGGAGAATGGAGTGGCGATCTTATTTGTGAAGTTGTAGTCGAAGTCAGGGAGCCCGCCTGGAAAATGGAGTGGCGATTTTATTTTGAAATAGTAGTTGAAGTCAGGGAGCCTGCCTGGAGAATGGATTGGCGAATTTATTTAAAAATTGTAGTTGAAGTCAAGGAGCCCGCCTGGAGAATGGAGTGGAAAATTTATTTAAAGGTTGTAGTGGAAGTCAGGAGGCCCACCTGGAGAATGGAGTGGCGATTTTATTCTGAAATAGTAGTTGAAGTCAGGTAGCCCGCCTGGAGAATGGGGTGGCGATTTATTTTTAAAATAGTAGTTGAAGTCAGGTAGCCCGCCTGGAGAATGGAGTGGCGATTTATTTTAAAAGTTGTAGTTGAAGTCAGGAAGCCCGCCTGAAGAATGGAGTGGCGATTTATTGTTGAAGTTGGTTGAGGAAAGCGGTAGAGCATAACGGAAATCCCCAGCGTGGATCCAAGTTCATAATCGAAAGGAAGGCAACAAGGATCAGAAAGACAGGCACGAACTTCGAAGGAGAATAGTTCGAAGATCACAAAGGAAGAAATGATAGAGAAGAAGCACGTGAAGAAACATCGAGGCCAGCAGGATGGCAAGGAGCGTGGCAAGATCGAGTTGAAAGATAGATAAGAATTTGCAATACTGTAACTTAGTATAGCTTCTTACTTTTCGTTGGTACGATGTAATAAGGAGGTTAGTTAAGCAGCGGCAACAGCAGTAATAGTAGTAACAGCAGTAACAGCGAGATCGCAACAGTCATGGTGGTCCCAGCTACCAAAACTTCCCGAACTACATTGACCTGATTCCTGTTTAGCCCAGGATATGTAGGAGGCCTCCTGAAGTAAAGGCTCGGTCAAGATCTTTTTAGAAATGCTTCACACGGAGTGCTCGAACGGGCAAAAATCGCTCGTATCTGCTCACTTATCTTTACACGAAAACTCTTCATGTTTTCGCGCAAAGAGGGGCAGCTGTGAGCACGTGATTTTTGCCTTACCTGAGAAGTACTCCCAGAAAATTCAAAATAAAATAGTTTCATGTTGGGCATGATTTTTGTGATTTTTTGTGTTATTTTTATCTTACATTTTCATTTTTGTGTGTGCGTGTTTATTTATTTAAATTAGTAAAATACAAAAATATATACATTATGTTTTTGCATTTTTTTTAGTGTTTAGTATCAAAATTATGCGATTTACATTTAAGTGATATGTAATTATGTAGGATAATTGTAGTAAAAATTAATTGTGTTATAAGTTAATATATATATATATATATATATATATATATATATATATATATATATATATATATATATATACATATACATATGATACATCATGGAGTCTAGTTGTAAGACATGGGATTCGGATTGGGCCAAAATCCAATTCAATATGACCTGGCCCAAACCACTGGACCGGCCCACCCTCACCTTTGATCGATCTGAGCCGTTCAGATCATCTGATCCAACGACTCCGATTGATCCATTCAGTTCAGTATACCAAACACCCCCCAGACCCCTCTTTCATTTTTCATTTTCACCTTTGTCTCTCGCCCTTAGAGATCAGCCTCATCGCCGCCGTGAGCCGCCGTGCTCCGCCTGCCAGAAATCGCCTCACGGCGGTTCCGGTAGGCCAACGGCCACCAAAGTTTCACCAGCTCTTCCCCTCACCTCCCTCTACACGAATCCCCTAACCGTTAGTCTCGAATCATTCCCGAGCTCTTCGAATGTTAGATCGAAGCTCGCCGGAATTTGAAGTTCTACCCCAAACCACCCCAAACTCATGCCTCGCCCTCGCCAAACCTCCCTCATACCCCCACTAACCATGTTTTGGTTCGAATCTGACCAGAACCCCTCGAACCCCAATCCGAGCCTCAAGAACCCTAAAATTGAGAAACTAGGGATTTCATTCGGATTGAAAGAAATTGAAGTTAATAAACTTTAATTGGAACGTTTTCGTTTGAAAACATTCCAATTAAAGTCTATTTGACTTCAAATACACAACCACGACTCCTTGTGAATCCAAGTCGGCCAAGTTCCAAGTCTTTGCTTTAAGGTATCTCTGTCTCTGTTTATTCGTCGTCTCAGTTTAATTGTTTCTAGTTTTCATTTCCTTGTTGTTTCAATATTCCGCCAATTTTCTGTTTTCTTCATCTATTTGGGACCCTTTTATTTGGTCGATTTTTGTTGTTTCTTCGATTGAAAATGAATGATATACTTAGTATGATTAAGGTCGTCAAGCTAACTAGTTCATATGGATTGCTATCCTGTTATGTCGAAACCATGAGTCACGGATTTGTTGGACTTTGTTTGTTCTTGATTGTATACGTAGGATCAATTAAGTAGTTGTCGTCATTTAGTTATATGATTTTTCCTACTGAACACTGGATAGTGATTGATGTTGCTGATTTATCAAGTGAGGCTCTTGGAATTGTTATGATTTCAAGTTAAGTCCAGAATCTGCTGTTAGCATTAGTATAAGGTGATTAATCAGGCTTAGAATAGTTTAATACCCTGCACAACCCAGTGGAACCTGCTGTTACAGCAGGGCATTCCACCAGGTTCTCATTTAACATTTAAACTAATTAAGCCCACACTTGACAAGACTTAGTGGCTGAAAACAGAGGGGTTAGTGGGCTGGCAGAGCAGGGATGGGCAAGGTTTTGAGTGGATTTCTGCTGGTCTTTAGCTTTTAGAGATAGGGGTCTGTTTTGGTTATATATAGAGGGGTTGCAGAGAGTAGAGGGACCTGGTTTTTGTTTTGGCTTTTAAAAGAGTAGCACACATTAGAAAAAAGGCAGAAATACACACAGATATAGACACTGGTTACTGTTCCATTGAGGTTTGGGCTATTGTTGTTGTTGCTGTTCTTCAGTTGTGAGGGAGGCTACTTGTTTCCTGCTGTTTGTTTGCTGAGGTTGTGTGGTCGTGTTTGGTGCGGTTGATTCTGTTATTGCTATTGTGCTGCTGCTGTGTTGTTGTTGTGTGCTGCTGTGATTTTGATTGGCTATTGTTGGTACTGTTATTTGCTACTGCTGTGGGTCTTGTTTGGGTGCTAAGTGTTCTGAGGGATTGGTTACCACTGGTTTGTTGCTGTGTTGTTTGTTTGCTGGGCTACTGTTACTGTTTTGTTTCTCCTGTTGTTGCTGCTGGTTCATTACTGCTGTTGCTGTGAACTGCTTGCCATCACTGACCTCCTTTTCTTTCTTCTTCCATACTCCAGGTACACATTCTCTGTCATTACAGCTTCTTAGTTCAAAAAGAATGAAGCCTGATCCTTTCTTTTAGATCTGTTTAACACATGTAGTTGTTCCATGCTTCTTATGTTTGTATGAGTACATGTAATTAAATCTATCTTACTGGTTTGGGGTTGAGAAAAATGCTCATTAGTTTTAAGATGGAAATGTATTTAGATCGAAAATGCACTGTCATTGGATATGTATAGAAATCTGAATTGTTCCTGTGGTATCTATGCTTAAATCTTCTTTATTCATGGTATGTGATTCCCAAATCTGTCCATACCCGATCTTGTGTTAAAGTTGAGATTAATTATATGTCCAAGTAGGAAGTTTAGGACGATTTGAACACCCGTGAGGAATGATATCTTGAACTTGCAAACATATATGACATTAGCTCTTTGAGGATTATTCCGCCTAGTTGTCCACCATAGACTCAAGCCTACTCACTTAATTAATTAATCGTATGTTTGCTCGAATTGGTTATAGTTGAGTAGGATTTTGTCACATTGTAGGAATTAGTGAGTTATTATTCAACTGAATGACGTAATTAGATTAAAGGAATCGGGGGTGCATTTCATGTGACCCGACCCTAATTTCGAACAAGATTAAATAAAGCGTGTCAGGAACCACAGACGCATTTCATGTGGTGTGGCTCGTAACAAGTTTTAAATAATTTGGAATCAACTCCTAAATAAATACAGTGGGATGTAGTTCGCTTTAGATTTGAATTAGAGATGCGCCTCGCCCAATAGTTACACAAATCGCAAGGCCCTCATAAAGGTACATATAAAATACTTAGATTTCGAGATGTGTCGTTTCTTAGCGAATATCATGGCCTTCTCAAAAATGTAAATAAGTAATCGCTCTAGGCGCGTATTTTAATAATTCTTACCTTCTTAAATACGGGTGTGCATTTCATGCGGACCAAATCCAAATCCCAAAATGTTGAATAAGAATGTGTCGAGGATCCGGGTGCATTTCATGTGACGTGATTCGAAACATATTTTTAGGCAACATTCTCTTTTCGTAAATAATAATAATAATAAAAGTGGTAAAGGGATATTAATTTGCATTAAGTATATAACCGTAAAAATCAGATAAATAAGCCGAATATGACAGTTAAGCGACCGTGCTAGAACCACGGAATTCGGGAATGCCTAACACCTTCTCCCGGGTTAACAGAATTCCTTATCCGGATTTCTGGTTCGCGGACCGTTAAATAGAGTCAAACCTTTCCTCAATTCGGGTTTCAAACCGGTGACTTGGGACACCATAAATCTCCCAAGTGGCGACTCCGAATCTCTCAATAAATGAATCCCGTTTTGGTTGTCCTTTAATTGGAAAAACTCTCTTTTTATATTTTGCGCCCTTGCGGGTCAGCGGAAAAAAGAGGTGTGACAGTTGGAATTAGGCTCTAAGACTTATTTGTTTGAACAAAAAGGGAATATCTTCAGATTATATCAGGCTAATGTGCTCAGCTGATTCCGAGACTTATTGGTCCTTTTGAGATTTTGAGACACGTTGGGGAGGTTTCTTATGAGTTAGCCTTACCTCCCAGCCTAGCCGGAGTCCATCCCGTATTACATGTCCCTATGCTCCGGAGATACCATGTTAACCCGTCGCACATGTTGGGTTTCACTTTTGTTCAGCTAGATGAGGATCTGTCTTATGTTGAGGAGCCAGTGTCCATTCTGGACAGGCATATCAGGAAGCTAAGGTCAAAGAACGTCGTTTCAGTAAAGGTCCAGTGGTGGGGTCAGCCGGGCGAGGAGGCGACTTGGGAGACTGAGTAAGATATACGCAGCTAGTACCCTCATCTCTTCACCACTCCATGTATGTTTTCTATGCTCGTTCGAGGACAAACGAATCTTTTTAGTGTGGGAAGATGTAACGACCCGGCCGGTCTTTTTTGAAATTTATGCCCCGCTCCGCGACTCATTAATTGAAAACCTCCATTGTTAAGTCTTGGAAAGCAAAAGTGAAGGGAAATTGCTGGGATTTCACCGGGTTATCATTGGAGGTAAGTTTTATGGTTAATATATGTGTTTTTATCTTAGAATCCTTCTTTATTCCACTGAAATTGGATCAAATTGTGGGGAAATTTAGCCTAGGCCACGGCTTTGGTAAAATACCGATTTGAGCGGGCAAATGGAGTCCGAATTTGGTAAATTTTATATGCCTAGACTCGTATTGAGACGAGGGTTCCGAATAGGTAACTTTTATAATTTTTCGAGAAGCGTACCAAAATTCGGGTTTTGACAACTTTGTAGGTTTTGATGCAATTTGAGTTATTTCGAATGGGTTACGTGAATTTAGCATATATTGATGTATTATCATTGATTTTGAGCAGATTTGGCAACCGAGGAGATTGATTTGCGAGGCAAGCGCAAGGCGGACCGAGGCTTCTACCGGTTCGAGGTGAGTGGTAGTAGTAAACAATGTACTGAGGGTTTGAAACCCCGTACTAGCACTTCACAGTGCTATATTGAGATGAGACACGCATTCTCCGACGGGCGTAGTGACATTGTGATTGAGGGTTCGGACTTGGTCCTTCCCGGCTAATAGAATATTGTGTTGTATGACTGTTAATGAGATTATAACTGTACAATTGGGCTGATAGCCATGTTTGGGGCCTTGTGCCGATCTGTAGAGCATTAGGGAACCTATAGAGCTAGGTGACCCTTATATCGTGTTGGAAACATACACTCAGCCGTAGCTCTAGCTGTATAGCATAATATGAGCCCGTATTAGATGTGTATATTGAGAGAGATTATCTAGGGTGGAATTCCCTGTTCTAGCTGAGTGGGCCTGAAAGGCCAAGTCTATACCGATTGAGATGAGATAGGGTCAAGGACCCACTATGAGATGTTATATCGGGCCTGAAAGGCCAAGTCTATATTGACTGAGACAGGGTCAAGGACCCACCGTGATATATTATATTGGGCCTGAGAGGCCAAGTATATACTGACCGGAATAGGGTCGAGGACCCATTATGAGGTATTATATATATATACCTATATTGGATCGGGGTGCACGCCGCAGCAGTATATATATTGGATCGGACCGCACGCGCGCGTAATATACATGTAATATACATGTGGAACGGATTGCACGCCGCAGGATTATTGCGCTCGGGCTGTAGGAGCCCCTTCGGTGTCCGAGTCCGCACACATTCTCGGTGAGCACCGGTGTATATTATGGGATCGGGCTGCACGCCGCGCAGGAGTATAGAGATATATACATATATATATTGGATCGGATCGCACGCCGCAGTAATATTTGCATGGATCGTGCTGCAGTCGCCGTATTATAGTGTTTGGGCCTGGGAGCCCCTCCAAAGTCCGTATACACCCCCGGTGAGCGCCGTCGACGTTAAATGGAGCGGGCCGCACGCCGCGCGCCGCAGCAGTATATGTATAGGATCGGGCTGCACAGCGGTATATGTATTGGAGCGGGCTGCGCGCCGTAGCATTATACTTATTCATATTCATATATATACTGAAATATTTATATGTTATAGACAGATGTATATGTCTCCATATATTGTGATGGATGTATACCGTAGTGGTACGAGCGAGGATGTGGTCAGTGTGGGACCTAGATGAGATAGATGTGGATTGGAGATCAGGGTACTCATTGTGATGACTAACCTGTGGGGGTTACCTTAGAACTGTTTAGTGATAGTACAGGAGTTCTTATTTTCAGTTATTGTTTATTATTGTTACTCACCGAGTTGAAATATACTCACCCCACTCCCCTGCACTTTTTGAGCAGATATACAGGTTCAGGAGGGCAGTTGAGCTATCGCAACTGCTTTATTATCCCCATTCTGTGGAGACTTCGAGGTAGCTGCCGACGTCCACAGTACCTGACCTCTTTCTTTTTATCATTTTGTTATCTCCATTCTGGTTAGACTTGATTGTGTAGTAGATCTCATTTGTAGAGGCTCAGACTTGTGACACCACGATTTGGTTGGGATTGTGTTCTTGTATTTCATTTCTACACTTCTTGATTTGTTATGAAAACAGGCTAATCACGCCGATTAATTAGTATTAATTATACTTGGCTGGTAATTGGATAAGATGGTCGGGCTTGCCTAGCAATGTGTTGGGCGCCATCACGACCGGGATTTGGGGTCGTGACAAGTTGGTATCAGAGCCTAGGTTAACAGGTCTCACGAGTCATGAGCCGGTTGGTAGAGTCTCGTGGATCGGTACGGGGACGCCTGTACTTATCCTCGGGAGGCTGCAAACCTTTAGGAAAGTTTCAAATTCTTGGAATTCTCATCGTGCGTGTTTTATTCAGCTTGAGATGTAATTCTTGAAATTCCTCCCGCACATTGATGCGCGCACTCGAGTGCTTAGTGATAAATTTGCCTTGATGGCTTATGATTTCTCGATTAAGGGGCGAGATGTAATCTCCATAAGTTTTATGTTGGGCCGGTCTGAAGGACTTGAGGCCGAATCTTTGCATATGGCTTGAGCACCGAGGTGCTAATTTTACGAGCTGGTATTATGAACTTATATGTTTAGTATTGTCCTTGATTGTGGGAATGGCGGCTAGATAGCTATGTAATGAGTATGTTGGTACTGTGTAATGTCTATGGTAATGGAAGGTATACAGAAATATTAAGGAAAGAAAATGTTCTTACTTGGTGGAATAGCCCAGATAATGGAGGGTTGAAATGTATTTTCTATGTGTTATGATTCAAATAGGTGAAACGCATGTCCACGTATCAATTTTGATAATATAATACAGGTGGTATTGAGATTAATATTGTTGATATACATTGTGATGCTTTGTCAATTTGTGGACGTGTCGTTAGCATGATTTTGGTGGTTCTCTGGCAGGTGGATAGGCCCAATTACAAAGGAAACTCTGCCGAAATTTTTGAAAATTTTGGGACTTAAAAAAGAAGAAGATGTTGTCGCCTAAGGAATGGGCTTAGCTGTTGCGTGTGAATGAATACGAGAACTGCAAAAGAGTTAAGATTTTCGATGATTCGAGTCTCCGCCAAAGTTTGTAAATAGCTCGAGTTTAATCTCACTGTAACATTGGAGCATCAATTGAGTAAGAATGCTATGAGTGGCTAAAAGTGCTTTGATGTATGGCTCCGAGCCAAGTTGGGGAGGTTGTTATTGACTAACAAATTGCACTATTGTGTGCTATGATGGTTCTGTCCCCAAGCATGTTGGGAAAAATTCCTGACGAAGGTTATGGTGCTTCGTAGATGTGAGAAAATACTAGGAGGTTTTGAGTGGCTATTGCTAAATAATGTTTGATGTATAGAAAAGAAAGATAGTTAATTGTATCCATATGTAATCATGTTCTGCGGTGTCAGAGTTCTATTAAGGCCCGAGTGGTTCTGTTTAATAAGGCAATTGAATTATAACTGGTTAAGGGTGAATGACGCCCGAGAATAGCCTTGCGGTGTCCAAGATTTATGCTTGCAATAGTCAGGTGCCTTAAGACTGTGTACGTGGCTAAAGACCGTAGTTTCGTTAGAAGAAATCAAGAATTTTGTTATGTTATGGGGATGATGAGATTCTTTGTATCCGTATAGAAAGGTAATGATAACAAATTCAAATCGCAGGAAGTTCTTCAAAACAAAGTATTGTAGAATATGGATGACACGCGGTAACAATGGTTGAGTAAATTCTTGTCACGCCCCAAATCGAGGGACATGACCGGCGCCTGACCGGGTTGCCCCAGTCAAGCGGACCTGGGTGCCTTTCATTCCCACGCGTTAACCCTGTGTTGATTGTTTCTCATTAACCAAATATTTTACCAATAATGACTGATTTCATAATAGATAAACATAACCATGTGATTGATTCACTAACAAGTTCATAATTTATATTTACAACGCCCCATACATATACATAGGCCACAATCCCACAGTTTACATGTCTATGGAGCCTCTAGGATACAAAAAGAGAAATACAATACTTGCCGGTAACAAGGCTCCGGCTATACCTTACAAAACCAAAATGAAATCTAAACCGAAGTGGCATGAACCACACAAGGCCCCGAGGAAGAAAGGGGCTCACCAAAACGGGCAGTGGAGGATGAAGGATACTACTGCCGATGTGCTGAAGTGCCTGCTACTGATCCACCTACAATCATAACACGAATGTAGCGTCCCCGACAAAAGGGACGTCAGTACACTTGAATTGTACTGGTATGTATGGACAAACTTTGTCCCAAGTAAACTCAAGCCATTAAATTACATTAAAAATAATCAAGCCAACCAACCATGTTTTCCACCTTTTACTCATTTCAGATAAGCCTCAACACAAGCACATTCAATGTCAACAAATGGAACAACAACCAATCAACAACATAAATTGCAAGTAGTCAAACATAGGAGCAATCAGTGCTCCCCAGGTTGCAAACTCTCATGCTGTCTCCTTTCACAATTTCACATTTTTGATTTTTGTATAAATTTTCAATAGCGATTTCGATCGCTTTCCATCCTTATTGCCCCGACCACCCTTATTACCTCGGCCACCCTTATCACCCCAACCCACACCTTATTTCCCCACGTTGCGGCGCGCAACACGACCCCGCCTTACAGTTGAAAACACAACAATTTCAAACAGGAGATAAGGTACTACACACAATTTCAACAAGTTCAAATAAGCAACTTACACATTGGTTCATGTTCTCAATTTCTTCTCAATGCCAATATCAAAACCAAGTTACAAGTATTCTAAAATCGAAAATGCCCACATAAGCATGTTCAACAATTTACCACCATTAAGGTGTTTCAAATTCCTTCCACAATAAGCCAAATATGCCATCACAATGGTTGTTCCCAATTCTTTACCAATCTCGATTACCTTTTTATCTTTCCATTCATATTTCATACCACACCACACGTAGTTCAACATAAATCAAATGCTTAACAGGGAAATCAAAGAATTACGTAAAATTTCTCAATTTGACACATGCCACAACAATCCGCACACATTTGGGCGATTTTACAAGAATCAAAATTAGCCATACATACCTGGTGGTGAGTTTTCTCCCGTTAACTTCCTACTTTATGCTTACCCACGCTATCTTACTTGTGCCAACCTTGTTCTTGAAGACTCTTACTTCTACTCACTTCTTTTTACTAAAAATCAAGTTCAATAATCATGCATGAGTGTAAAAATTCTATTTTCAAAAGCTATTATATGCAAACCTCTCTTTACCCAATTAAAACCGAAAGTCAAAGAAAAATAGTTAGGGTTTTTACCTTGAAAAGATTGGGGAAGTTGAATCCTTGCCCTAAGATCCCTTGGAATTAAGGTAGTTAGAACAATCCTTGAAGATGCAAGATTTCTCTCTCTAAAAACCCTCTCTTCTCTCTCTAATTTTTGGTAAGATGATATGATAAAATGAAGAAGATGTGTGTTATATTAAAGAAGGGATCGGGTCAAAATGTTACAAAAATCTGGGCCGGGGTCAAATTGACTCTCAAATCACTACCAAGGGTCCGAACCGCGGCGAGCAAGCTCGCCGTGAAGAATTCTACGCATTCCTAACACATTATTCGGACCAAGACACCACAGCTACTAGGTTTTATGCATCAAAATTTTACGGGGCCTTACATCCTCCCCCCCTTAAGATCATTCGTCCTCGAATGAGGATTTTGAAATAAATGAGTTTTGAAAGACATGGTATGCAAGCTATCCAGATTTTGACTAACTCTTATATTTTAGAAAAATTTTGCCAGAGTTTCCTTTGTATTATGGACATATCCACCTGTCAGAGGGCCCCCGAAACACATTACCAAACAACAATACACAAATACAACACCTTTCACAACTGGTATACACTTTCTTACCTCAACGAATGCACATATTCTATCACATTGTTACAATTGCACATAAACTAGTCACTTCAATGAATTTTCACCTTATTTAACCATTTTAACACACCATGTACACTTAACAAACCATTACCAATCTAAACTTACTATTAGTTGTTTATTTAACACGCGAATATTTATAAGGATTTCATTTATCAAGAAAGGTTCAAGTGACCCAAGGTAACAACACAATTAACTCATTACAAAATGAAGGGGACTTTACTAATACTAAGAGGGAAACAACTTAGACAAGATGACAGTTACTAAGAGTAAGAGGGTTACCTAATTTCTTCTAGGCTTGATCAAACAATTGGGGGTACTTTTCTTTCATCTCTTTTTCTGCTTCCCATGTGGCCTCCTCAACTTGTTGACTTCGCCACAATACTTTAACAGAGGCAACTTCCTTATTTCTCAACTTACGGACTTGCCTATCAAGAATGGCAACTGGAACTTCTTCATATGACAAATCTTCATTAACCTCTATAGCTTCGACCGGCATGATGGTGGATGGATCTCCAATCACTTTCTTCAACATGGACACATGGAATACCGGATGCACTGATGACATCTCGGGAGGCAACTCTAGCCTATAAGCAACTTGACCAATCCTTTGAACGATCCGATATGGCCCGACATACCTAGGACTCAATTTCCCTTTCTTTCCGAATCGCATGACTCCTTCATAGGAGATACCCTCAAGAACACCCAATCATCGACTTGAAACTCCAAATCCCTTCGACGAACGTCCGCATAGGACTTTTGACGACTCTGTGCTGTTTTCATTCTCTCCTGAATAACCTTGACCTTTTCCATAGCTTCGTACACCATATCTGGCCCTAGCAATTCCGCTTCACCTACCTCAAACCACCCGATTGGCGATCTACATCTTCTCTCGTACAATGCCTCAAACGAGGCCATTTGAATGCTAGCATGATAGCTGTTATTGTAAGCAAATTCTATCAGTGGCAAGTGTTCATCCCAATTACCTTTAAAATCTAAGACACAAGCCCGCAACATATCTTCAAGCGTCCGAATGGTCCGCTCGGCCTGTCCATCGGTCTGTGGATGGAAAGCTGTGCTGAGATTCACCTGAGTTCCCAAACCTTGCTGAAACGTCTTCCAAAAGTTAGCGGTAAACTGTGCCCCGCGATCTGAGATGATAGAAAGTGGAGTGCCACGAAGCCTTACTATCTCTTTGATGTACAATCTTGCATATTGCTCCGCAGTATCAGTGGACTTGACTGGCAGGAAGTGAGCTGATTTGGTGAGTCGATCCACTATCACCCATATTGAGTCGAACTTACGCTGAGTGCGAGGTAACCCCACCACGAAATCCATATTGATCATCTCCCATTTCCACCTTGGTATTTCTATAGGCTGAGTTAATCCACCGGGCCGTTGATGCTCGGCCTTCACTTGTTGACAGTTCGGACATTTAGCTACAAAGCTTGCTACATCCTTTTTCATACCGTTCCACCAATAAATCTCTTTAAGGTCATGATACATTTTCGTGGAACCTGGGTGTACCGAATACCTGGAAGTATGAGCCTCTGCCATCACTCTTTCCCGAGGCTCGTCCACATCCGGAACACATAGCCTATCTTGACACCGCAATACACCATCTTCGCTGCCGAGTACAAATGTTGAGGTCTTGTCATTCATGACTGCTTCCTTCACCCGAACCAATGCTGGATCTATGAACTGTTTTTCCTTGATTTCCGCGACCAATGATGATTCTGCTCCATTATGCACCAAGATATCCCCCTCGTCTGACGCCGAAATACGAACCCCCAAGCTGGCTAATTGGTAGACCTCTCGAGCCAGGGGTCTCCTGATCCACACCCAAATGAGCCAAACTACCCATGGATTTTCGACTAAGAGCGTCGGCTACCACATTTGCCTTCCCTGGATGGTACAATATGTCCATATCATAGTCTTTGAGTAGTTCTAACCACCGCCGCTGTCTCAGATTCAGCTCTTTCTGCTTGAACAAATACTGGAGGCTCTTGTGGTCCGAAAACACCTCTACATGAACCCCATAAAGATAGTGTCGCCATATTTTCAAGGCAAACACAACAGCTGCAAGTTCCAAATCATGCGTCGGATAATTCTTCTCATGGTTCTTGAGTTGTCTGGAAGCATAAGCTATAACCTTTCCGTGCTGCATGAATACACATCCCAAACCGACTCTGGAGGCATCACAATAAACTACAAATCCCTCTGTGCCTTCTGGCAAGGCCAATACTGGTGCCAAGGTCAATCTTGACTTCAATTCTTGGAAACTTTTCTCACAGGCATCGGACCACTGGAACTTAACTGCCTTCTGCGTCAGTTTTGTCAATGGGGAAGCGAGGGTTGAGAATCCCTCTACAAATCTCCGATAGTACCCTGCCAAACCCAAGAAGCTACGAATCTCTGTCGGGTTCGTGGGTCTAGGCCAATCTTTCACTGCCGCAATCTTCTGAGGATCCACCATAATTCCCTCACTGGAAATAACATGCCCTAGAAAAGCTACGGACTTCAACCAAAACTCACATTTTGAGAACTTGGCATACAATTGATGCTGAAGAAGGGTCTGCAATGCTGCTCTGAAGTGAACGGCATGATCTTCCCTGCTCCGAGAGTAGATGAGAATATCATCAATGAATACAATCACAAAGGAATCTAGGAATGGCTTGAAAACCCGCATAAGGTCCATGAAAGCTGCTGGGGCGTTGGTTAGCCCAAAAGACATAACCAAAAACTCAAAGTGACCATAACGAGTTCTGAAGGCGGTTTATCCTGCTCCCTGATTTTCAACTGGTGGTACCCAGACCGTAAATCAATCTTTGAGAAGAACTTCGCTCCCTGCAATTGGTCAAACGGATCATCCACTCGAGGCAAAGGATATTTATTCTTGATGGTGACTTTGTTGAGCTGCCGATAATCAATACACATTCGAAGTGACCCATCCTTCTTTCTGACAAAGAGAACCGGAGCACCCCACGGCGACACACTCGGTCGTATGAACCCTTTCTCTAATAAATCCCTCAGCTGCTCCTTTAACTCCCTTAACTCTGCTGGCGCCATTCTGTAAGGTGGAATGGATATTGGCTGAGTATCCGGCAATACATCAATTCCGAAATCAATCTCCCTATCCGGCGGGATGCCTGGAAGCTCATCCGGAAACACTTCAGGAAATTCATTCACAATTGGCACGGACTCGAGGATAGGCACATCTGAGGTGGTGTCCGTCACCCGAACCAAATGATAGATACACCCCTTCTTAATCATCTTTGAAGCCTTAAGGTAGGAAATAAACCTACCCCTGGCACTACACCATTTCCTCTCCATTCGATAACTGGCTCGTTAGGGAACTCGAGCCTCATAACTCTCGTCCGACAGTCAAGTTTGGCAAAGCATGAGTAAAGCCAATCCATCCCCATAATTACATCAAAATCTACCATCCCAAGCTCAATAAGATCGGCTGTGGTATCACGACCACCCACCGTAACAACACAATTCCTATAGACTCGTGAGGTTGTAATAGAATCACCAATAGGAGTCGACACAGAGAACGGCTCATGAAGCTGTTCGGGTTCTATCCCAAAACTTGAAGCAATAAATGGAGTAACATAAGACAAGGAGGACCCTGGATCAATAAGGGCATAGCAATCAATAGTCTGAACAGACATGATACCTGTAACAACATCTGGAGAAGCCTCGGCATTCTGGCGGTCACTCAATGCATAGAATCGGCTAGGTCCACCCCTACCCTGAGCTCCACCCCTAGCTGCACCACGCCCTGCTGCTGCTGGAGTACGCGCTGATGATGTAGCAGCTGAAGAACCGGATGACTGAGCAGATCCCCTACCTATACCCCGACGGGGTGCACGGCAGTCCCGCTGAATGTGACCTCTCACCCCGCACCCGAAGCACACTGGAAGGTCAAGGTAGCAAGTCTCTATATGAAATCTCCCACACTTGGGGCATGTAGGTCTCCCCTACTGCTGGGACCTCACCCCAGGACGACCAGACTGACGAGACCTCCTGCTGTCTGAACAGGGTCTCGAGTAACCGCCCTGCTGATAACTGTGCATAGATGGCGATGCACTCGCGGAGGACTGAGCATATGACTGGGATGGCCCTGATGACCCCCTCCCTGGAAGTGATCTCCCCGAACGACCCATTGACCGGGCCCTGCTGCTACTTTCTCTTTCTGCACGAATCTTCAATTTCCTGGCCTCTGTGGCCTGAGCAAACCCCACAATCCTCCCATAGTTCATGTCTGAGTGCAAAGCTGCTGTGGCGGCCTCATTCACCACCAAAGGGCTAAGGCCCTAAACAAACCGTCGAACCCGGGCATCCATGGTCGACACTAAATGAGGAGCATACTTGGACAACCTTACGAAATCCATGTGATATTCCCAAACACTCATACTACCCTGCTTGAGGACCTCGAACTCCGTGGCGCGGGCTGCCATCACCTCGGCAGGCAAGAAGTGGTCCATAAATGCATCTACGAACTCATCCCATCTGGCCGGAGGGCTCCCTTCCTCACGGGAATCCTCCCACATTTCGAACCATGAACGTGCCGCTCCCTTCAGCCTGTAAGAGGCCAACTCTACCCCCTCTATATCTGTAGCCTTCATCACTCTGAGGGTCTTGTATATCTCATCAAGGAATTCCTGTGGGTCAGCCTCTGGATCGGTGCCTGAAAATTCTGGAGGGGCCAATCGCAAGAACTGGTGGACTCTGGAACCAAAGGAATCTCCATGTCCGCTGGAGGATGCAGGGGCATCATGGGATCTCTGGGCCTGGGCAGCCACTAATTGTGTTAACATATGGATGGCTCCCCTAAGTTCTTCATTAGAGATACCGGAGCCCGAAGCGGGAACTGTATCTGAGTCAGGAACACTGGCAGGAGGAATGGTGGCATCCTCTGCCGCAGCTGGAATAGGGACACTTGGGTTTTGAACAGATGGGCCAGGCAAATTCGGGACTGGTGGGTCATTCTCTCCCACGGCATCGGGTACATGATTAACAACTGCACTTGGGCCGACATTGGCCCTAAGGCCGAGTCTAGCCTTCTTCTTAGGTGCCATATTCTGAAAATTTGGGAACAAGGCACGAATTAGACACGGATATCTCCACATTGCACTTTACCGCACGATATAGATTAACAAAGAAGTAGGTAAATTCCTAAATGCCTGTGTAGCCCCCTACTTATATGATGTGGTCGACAACACACCTATAAGAAGGGCACTACTAGACACGGCTCCGAGACATCCTAGGACACTTTAAAAACCATAGGCTGTGATACCAAGTTTGTCACGCCCCAAATCGAGGGACATGACCGGCGCCTGACCGGGTTGGGTTGCCCCAGTCAAGCGGACCTGGGTGCCTTTCATTCCCACTCGTTAACCCTGTGTTGATTGTTTCTCATTAACCAAATATTTTACCAATAATGACTGATTTCATAATAGATAAACATAACCATGTGATTGATTCACTAACAAGTTCATAATTTATATTTACAACGCCCCATACATATACATAGGCCACAATCCCACAGTTTACATGTCTATGGAGCCTCTAGGATACAAAAAGAGAAATACAATACTTGCCGGTAACAAGGCTCCGGCTATACCTTACAAAACCAAAATGAAATCTAAACCGAAGTGGCATGAACCACACAAGGCCCCGAGGAAGAAAGGGGCTCACCAAAAACGGGCGGTGGAGGATGAAGGATACTACTGCCGATGTGCTGAAGTGCCTGCTACAGATCCACCTACAATCATAACACGAATGTAGCGTCCCCGGCAAAAGGGACGTCAGTACACTTGAATTGTACTGGTATGTATGGACAAACTTTGTCCCAAGTAAACTCAAGCCATTAAATTACATTAAAAATAATCAAGCCAACCAACCATGTTTTCCACCTTTTACTCATTTCAGATAAGCCTCAACACAAGCACATTCAAGGTCAACAAATGGAACAACAAGCAATCAACAACATAAATTGCAAGTAGTCAAACATAGGAGCAATCAGTGCTCCCCAGGTTGCAAACTCTCCTGCTGTCTCCTTTCACAATTTCACATTTTTGATTTTTGTATAAATTTTCAATAGTGATTTCGATCGCTTTCCATCCTTATTGCCCCTGACCACCCTTATTACCTCGGCCACCCTTATCACCCCAACCCACACCTTATTCCCCACGTTGCGGCGCGCAACACGACCCCGCCTTACAGTTGAAAACACAACAATTTCAAACAGCAGATAAGGTACTACACACAATTTCAACAAGTTCAAATAAGCAACTTACACATTGGTTCATGTTCTCAATTTCTTCTCAATGCCAATATCAAAACCAAGTTACAAGTATTCTAAAATCGAAAATGCCCACATAAGCATGTTCAACAATTTACCACCATTAAGGTGTTTCAAATTCCTTCCACAATAAGCCAAATATGCCATCACAATGGTTGTTCCCAATTCTTTACCAATCTCGATTACCTTTTTATCTTTCCATTCATATTTCATACCACACCACACGTAGTTCAACATAAATCAAATGCTCAACAGGGAAATCAAAGAATTACGTAAAATTTCTCAATTTGACACATGCCAAAACAATTCGCACACATTTGGGCGATTTTACAAGAATCAAAATTAGCCATACATACCTGGTGGTGAGTTTTCTCCCGTTAACTTCCTACTTTATGCTTACCCACGCTATCTTACTTGTGCCAACCTTGTTCTTGAAGACTCTTACTTCTACTCACTTCTTTTACTAAAAATCAAGTTCAATAATCATGCATGAGTGTAAAAATTCTATTTTCAAAAGCTATTATATGCAAACCTCTCTTTACCCAATTAAAAGTGAAAGTCAAAGAAAATAGTTAGGGTTTTTACCTTGAAAAGATTGGGGAAGTTGAATCCTTGCCCTAAGATCCCTTGGAATTAAGGTAGTTAGAACAATCCTTGAAGATGCAAGATTTCTCTCTCTAAAAACCCTCTCTTCTCTCTCTAATTTTTGGTAAGATGATATGATAAAATGAAGAAGATGTGTGTTATATTAAAGAAGGGATCGGGTCAAAATGTTACAAAAATCTGGGCCGGGGTCAAATATGCGGTCACTATGCGACCGCAGAATCCACATGCGGTCCACAAAGTGACCGCAAAATGGCCTCAAAGTTATGCAGGTTCTGTTAAGGAATGCGGCCAAAATGCGGTCCGCATGTTTGATCTGCGGTCGCAAAATGCACCGCAGATTTGACATGCGATCGCATATCGACCGCACATTTGACACGATTTTTGGAAACTCCCTGGAACGATTTGCGGCAAGAATGCGGTCCGCATGTCAGGTTTGCGGTCGCATTCTTGACCGCATATTTGACATTTTTCTGGAAAATTTTATTCTCAACATTTTTGACTCTCAAATCACTACCAAGGGTCCGAACCGCGGCGAGCATGCATTCCTAACACATTATTCGGACCAAGACACCACAGCTACTAGGTTTTATGCACAAAATTTTACGGGGTATTCAGTGGCCTATGGGTCTTAGACCGTATGGTCTTATGTACGAGTCTTGTGTGGTAACATGGGTTGAGGCATTGTGGTGCTGCGGTAAAGACTAGTATTAAATTAAAGATGAATAAGAAAGGAAATTGGGTAAATGGATCAACTTGTTAATAAACCGAAACGGTATGATAATGAATACGATTAATTCCTGGTATATGTTTGAAGTAATGAGTCTCGCCGATATTGTGCAATAAAGCTTTTGAGTATTGGCAGTTGTGTAACTCGGTATGGGTATAAGGACTCAGTCCTGGCAATTTAACTTATGCAATGTAATTGGGAGAAAGGGTTTGTGATGTGTTTTACCGTGGTTTGAAAATGAGTGTATTTCCTGTTGGTATGTAAAGCTTGGAATGTGTAATGAGTTTTCTCTATATGGGATCATGAAAGTCCTTGACTAGTTGAGTGCGCCGATGTTTGCGGCGTAGGGAAAGGGATATGAATTTTCCCTGTTGTTTTAGTGTGGTATGGTATATGCGATGTGTTATGGAAAGTTGATAACGGCATGTTCAAGGTTTTGAGATCAATTCATTATATGGGAAGTAATTAAAACCCTCAAGCAGCGTGGGCAGCTGCAGAAAATCTGAGAATCAATCTTCCCGGTGATTTAGGAGAATGGTACTGCTATGCTAGTCTTTCGGCATAGTCTATGGTAAAAAGGGGCAGGTAAAATAAATTGATAATATCTAGCGGTATGGTGGTATTCTCCCGTTGGATCGACTGTAATAATTGAGTCGTTGATGACATAGTGAAATTTATGAATGGCTTTCGTGGTATGAATGGACGCTTGAGGTGCGTTATGTAATCATACGGTAAAGCACGAAATCAGGCATAATGATTACTGTGTTATGTATGTGTTGGAGACTAGAAGTTCTCGTAACCCGCCTATGCAGCGGTGGTATATCGAGTGTATCGGCACAGTTTAGCGGTTATCGGAAAATTGGAAGCCCTAGTGGCTATCTCGTCACTTGATATGACGAATTTGAATAATGATATATGAGTGCAAGCTGGTTGTCATAAGTCAGACTATCTAGATTAATGTGATATGGACTATGTCAGAAACATGTCGCAAATTGCATGGCAGAGCGCATCAGATCATGCTCCAGCAGGGTGGATGTACCCTAGAGCCAGCGGACGGTTGGTAGGTATTGCTTTGCTAGTTGGGCCTTCGTGGCGGATGTCAGTGTAGAGGTATCTACCATTGATTCAGTTCCGGTATTGAAGAACTTTGTCGGATGAGTTTCATGTGACCGAGCTCGAGGCTATATATACATGTTTGTTGCAATGAGCAACTTGAGTCGATGTGCATTCCCTTTTGCTAGATTTATGCGTGGATCGGGTGGCACGCCGCCACATGTATAGTATCTGGATCGGGTGGCACGCCGCCACATGTATGGTATCTGGATCGGGTGGCACGCCGCCACAGGTATGCTATTGGAACGGGTTGCGCGCCGCAACAGTGTGATGTAGGAAATATAGCTTCCTATATGTACCTTGTATACAATACTTCCTCTCTTCTGAGGAATAGTCCGTATTGGGTATCGCTCGGGGAATAGCACATCGGTTGTGTCCATTCAGGATTCGATAGCATATACTAAATGTATCACCGCGTGTGATTGATTGCTTGAGTTCGGACCTAAATATGTGTGTGGCTGACCGTTTTGAGCATTGCGACTTGAGGTGCTCCATGAGTAATAGTGTTTGGATAGAATCATGAGTTGTGGCAAGGCCACGTGATGTTATGACCTTTTGAGGAGGATTCAGGGCACTCTAATCCTATGATGTGAGACAAGAATCTCAGTTATGTGTTGTGATGGTATGGAAGAATTTGAATTATGGCTTTTTGTGCGAGTCAGTTGTCAGGATTCGAGTGTGTTCGGATCGTTCTTATTGGAGCCTGTGTTGTGCTCGTTGTGGCCTAGGCCGATGCTGAGGTGTCATGTTACCAGTGTGGTGTGTTATAACCGAAATGATCATTCAAGTCATTAATGAGAGCGAGCATATATGATTTCAGCTCGTTAGAAAGGTAATATCGAGGTTTGGCTCCGAAACTTATTGTGGTATCAGTTTTAAAAGGGAAATAAATTCACGAATGGTTGACCCGAGAGATGGGTTCGGTATATCGCGTGCTTCAGTTGCCGTGGGCAGGATATGAAGGTGTTGGAATACGACTCTATCTAATGAGAAAGGTTCTTTATGCTAGTATTTGGTTATTGTGGCCAGTTGTCGTGATTAGAGACTATCGTATCGAGTGATCGGGTTGTTTGATACATCATGTGATCTCACCCGGAGTGGTGAGTTGGCTATTATAGTTGGATCGTGTGTACTCTGAGTATAGATGTGGGATCCAGACTAGTATATGATTTCGGAAAATGCGATGTGGTTTATGGTTCAGTTAGACTGTGGAAATTCAGCTATACTATGTTATCGGACTTATGAAAGATAGGGTGAAGTGGTATCTCCCCGAATATATGCTTGGTAAGGTCATTCTGCTATTGGGTCACTTCCAGTAGACCTCTTGGTCCGCTCGAGGACGAGCGTTTGCTTAAGTTGGGGAGAATGTGATGACTCGGCCCGTCATCATATGAGTTATCACCCTGTTACCCCCGTTATATGCTTGTTGATGTTGTAATATGCATGTTGGGTGAGTTTGAGTCAATCCGGGTTGAGTTTGATTGAAATTGAGACAAAAAGTCTCTTAGAAGAAGGAATAGTTGGGAAAAGTCAACTGGACGTTGACTATTTAGTTAGAGGACTCGAAATCGGATTCGGATGATTCGGTTAGTTCCGGGAGGTGATTTGTGACTTAGGGGAACAATCGGAATTGAATTTGGAGGTCCGGTGTAGAAATAGGCTTGAATTGGCTAAGGTTGAATTTTGGCTAAATCCGGACGGTAGGTGAGATTTTGATCCGGGAGTCGGAATGGAATTCTGACAGTTGCAGTAGCTCCGTTAGGTGATTTTGGACGTGCCTGCAAAATTTCAGGTCATTCGGAGGTCGTTTGGTCGGGTTTTTGATCGAATAAGAATTTTGAAAGTTATAGTTAAACTTAAGCTTGAATTTGCTGAAAACGGACAATTTTGATGTTAACTATAGTGATTTAATGATTCGAGCAAGTTGGAATGAGGTAATAGATCATGTCTGTATATTTGGTTGAGGTCTCGGGGGTCTCGGGTGTGTTTCGGATGTCCAACGGGTCATTTTTGGAAGATTTTTGCAGTTTTGAGCGTAAATATAATGATCCAAAGGTCTATTTTTAGTTCTAGAGATCCAAATTTAACTTCGAGACTTCGAGAATTGAAATCATGAATTATAGGACTGATCTGGAAATTTTGGTTTAATTTCATCAAGTCGCGATTGGGTTTTTGACGCGATATGTGAGTTAATTGTTTAACGAGCGAAATTGGTATTGAACTAAGCAAATGAGCTCCAAATTCAGTTTTTATTGTTCTCCTAAGTCACAAATCACCTCCCGGAACTAACCGAATCATCCGAATCCAATTCCGAGTCCTCTAACTAAATAGTCAACGTCCAGTTGACTTTTCCCAACTATTCCTTCTTCTAAGAGACTTTCTGTCTCAATTTCAATCAAACTCAACCGGATTGACTCAAACTCACCCAACATGCATATTACAACATCAACAAGCATATAACGGGGGTAACAGGGTGATAACTCATATGATGACGGGCCGGGTCATCACAAGTACCCGCGCGTGAACAGTAACCGCGCGGGGTGAACAGTGTCCCCGCACGTGAACAGTATCGACGAATATTCTGAGCAGTATATCTCCGATTTTTGGGTCATTTTCCTCCATTTGTTTGAGAAACTTGAGAGCTTTTGGACAGAAATTGACGAGGAATCGCTGGGATATCATTGGAAAATCATCGGGTGTAAGTTTCTTGACCTAAATTCGCTAGTTTATCGTGAAATCCGTGATTATTTCACCTGTTAATGGAGGATTAATGGAGGGTTTTAGCCCTAGGCCTAAATTATAGAAAATCATTGATTTGAATGGGCAAACGGAGTCCGATTTTAATAAATTTTATATGCACGGACTCGTGTTGAGATAAGAAACCCGGATATATAACTTTCAAAATTTTTCGAGAAGCGTACCGAAAGTCGGGTTTTGCCAACTTGTGGGTTTGGTGTATTTTGAATTTTTTCGATTGGGTAATGCCCAATTGGCCTATTTTGATGTAATTCTATTGATTTTTATCAGATACTACACCTGTGGAGGTCGATATTCGTGGCAAGAGAGTTGTCTCTTAGTGGTTTTGTACCGGAGTCGAGGTAAGTGGCTTGTCTAACCTCGTGTGGGGGAACCTTCGCCCCTAGGATATTATGAGGTAATTTAAATGCCTTGTACACGAGATTGTTGGAACTCATTTTACTTGAATTGTCCAATTCGTGATATTTCTGTTTTTAGCTGCTTAGATTGTGACATTTACCTGTTATTCGTTAGAAAAGCATGATTAGATAAGAATTATCTGTCTAATTGCCTAATTGTCTTACTTGAACTTCTTGATGAATTGCTAGTATTGTTTTGGTGAAGTTGTAGTCATGCATTTCCTTTTTCTCTGTGCGTTCCTTTATTGTCTGTATTGGTGGACTGCGGGTTCGATTCCCGGAGATCCCAGGGTTGTGGGTTCGATTCCCAAAGACCCGAAGTGGTATTGTTTGTGGACTGCGGGTTCAATTCCTGGAGATCCAAGGGCCGCGGGTTCGATTCCCGGAGGCCCGGAGTTTAATGATATAATTATTGAGATGTGGACTGCGGGTTCGATTCTCGGAGATCCAAGGGTTGTGGGTTCGATTCCCGGAGACCCGGAGTTTATTGATATACTTATTAAGATGTGGACTGCGGGTTCGATTCCCGGAGATATTGAGATATTGAGACACATCCTGAGATATGGAGATACGGGCTGCAGATTCGATTCCTGGAGACCCAGAGTTACTGAGGTAGGGACTGCGGGTTCAATTCCCGGAGATACTGAATTGTTGGATATAGAGAGGGACCGTGGGTTCAATTCCCATAGGTCCTGGACTTGTTGATTGAGTTTATGTTGTGTTAGTTACTTGTTGTTAGATTAGTTGTAGACGTGTCACGCCCCAAATCGAGGGACATGACCGGCGCCTGACCGGGTTGCCCCAGTCAAGCGGACCTGGGTGCCTTTCATTCCCACGCGTTACCCCTGTGTTGACTGTTACTCATTGTCACACCTCTTTTTACGCACCCGCAAGGATGCAAAGAGTTTTTCCAATTAAAGGACAATCGAGATGGGATTTATTTTAATTACTTCAGAGTCGCCACTTGGGAGATTTTATGGTGTCCCAAGTCACCGGTTAAATCCCGAATCGAGGAAAAGAATGACTCTATTTAACGGTCCGCGAACCAGAAATCCGGGTAAGGAATTCTATTAACCCGGGAGAAGGTATTAGGCATTCCCGAATTCCGTGGTTCTAGCACGGTCGCTCAACTGTCGTGTTTGGCTTATCTATCTGCTTTTTACAATTATGTACTTAGTGCAAGTTAATACCCTTTTACCGCTTTTATTATTGGTTGTGATTTACGAAAGAGAAAGTTGCTTAAAAATATGCTTTCGAATCACGTCACATGAAATGCACCCGGATCCTCAACATATTCTTATTCAACATTTAGGGGTTTGGATTCGGGTCACATGAAATGCACACCCGTATTTAAAAAGGTAACACTAAAATATATGCCCGGATCGACTACTTATTTACATTGTTGAGAAAGGCGTGATATTCGTTAAGAAACGACGCATCTCGAAACCTAAGTATTTATATGTACATTTATGACGGCTATGTGATTAGTGTAACTATCGGGCGAGGCATACCTTTGATTCAAATCTAAAGCGAACTACATCTCACTGTATCTTACTTAAGAGTTGATTCCAAATTACTTAAAACTTACTACGAACCACATCGCATGAAATGCGCCTGTGGTTCATGACATGCTTTATTCATTCTTGCCCGAAATTGGGGTCGGGTCACATGAAATGCACCCCCGACTCTTTTAATCTAATTACGTCATTCCGTTGAGTAACAACTCCCTAGCTAATCTTGCTTTTAGCGTAAGGTCTAACGTTAACAGATTTGGAGATTACACACACGAGCAGAGAAGATTGATTAGAGACACAACAGACTAATTCAAGTTTACATGCTTTATCTAACGATAGTGTATTTTTGGCCTAGCTACACTTTTCCATAACCAAAACTAACAGTACAAGCTTAATTGGAGAATAACAGAATGTACTTAAACATAAGAACTTTAGGCGACTACATGTTTCAATAGACTTTATGCATAAGCTTCAAACTTCATTCTTTTCGAACCAAGGAACTACAATAACAGAGGTGTGTACCCGGAATGCGGAAGAACAAGGAAGAGTGAGCAATGGCAATGCAGCAACAGCAACAAGAACAGTAACAGGAGCAACAATCAAAGACCAATAACAACCAATAAAATAGACCAACAGCCAGCAAAATAATGAACCAACAGCACCAAATCAACCCAACAGTATCAAACAACCAGCCAGCAATACAAAACGACCAAGAGTGACAACACTACTGACCAAACAGCAACAAAAACATCCAACAGTAGCAAATGAACATCAACACAGCAGCATACACTCAAAACCAGCAACAATAATCAACCCAGGCAGCAACTATAGACCAGCCAGCAACCAAATAATGAAACAACAACAACAACCAAGCCAAGCAACAACCAAACGACCAAGGCAACAACACTGCTGACCAACAGCCTCAATTAAAAACCCACAGCGATAACAATAAGGACTAACAGCAAGGTTTTGAACCAAGCAGTAACAACACACAGCCAGGCAGCAACAAATGAACAAGAGCAGCAACACAAAACGACCAACAACCAACCAAATGAACACTGCCACCAACAGCAATACACAACCACAACACACGAAAGCCTAATAGCTCAGCCACTGCATCAAAACTCACAAAACAGTGACCCCGGAACTAATGAAACAGTTTCTCTGTATCTTTATATCTATTTTTTTCTCTCCAGGTTTACTGTTTTTGCTTCTCCAGGATGCTCTCAAGTCTGTCTCTATAATGTGTGTCCATGAATCTCTATCAATGTCTCCTATTTATAACCAAAAACAAACCTAGGACATCCAGATTTTGCAGAAACAGTCCCTTGCCCATCCCCCTTCTGTCCAACCCACTAAACTATGTCTAAGTATGGGGTGTTCATAATTAAAAATTGGTAATTGCAGGGCACTGGTGGGCTGCTCTGCTGTGACAGTGGATTCCACTGACTATCCTCATGTGCAGGGCACCAAATGCTCTAAGTGCTGAACCCTAATTCACTAATTAGCTTAATTTGAATCACAACTTCAGTTTCAAACCAATCAAATAGTCCCATTCAAACCAAGAATGCTAATTACTGTGGTAATTCAAATAACTCAACTATGCAATTAGAAGACGACCTCTAATCAATTACAACACATAGCAATGACAACCAATTCAAACTGTTAAAACAGTGACTTCAAAGAATCTCGGCCAATGCCGGACATATGCTAAGTTAACTATTCGACGACGCTAATCGATGCGAGTTCGTATCCTATAACTAACACATTTAACTAAGCGATACAGAAACAATTGACCAAAACAAAAGGTCTTGGAGAAGAAATGACAACTAAGGACGACCAAGAAGAAAATTAAACCAATTGAAATTAACAAAGAACACACAAACCACTAAAAACAGGAGGAAGATTGAAATACCTAATGAAGGCAATCCGAACTCGAACGAACTCAAGCTTCCACGGACTTGAGGTTGCATTTTTGGAGTGAACATGCTTTAATTGAAGTGTTTTTCGAACGAAAAACACTCCAATTAGAGCCTATTGACTCCAAATTCTTAAACTCGGACCAAATCCCTAATCTTGGAATTCTAGGGTTCTTGGGCTCGGATTTGGGGCTTTTGTATTTCTGGTTAGATTCGAAGCAAACCAATGCCGGCGGGGGTACGAGGGAGGTGTGGGGAGGACTGTGGTGTGAATTTGGGGTAATTTGGCATAGGTTCGAGTTTGACTCGAATCTTCAAATGAAGATTCGAGGAGCTCCGGCAAGATTCGAGGTTAATGGAGGCCGGGATCGTGATGGGGGAGGTAAGGGGAAGGTTTTGGCGTTGGTTTGGGTTTGATTGGCCTACCGGAACCGCCGTGAGGCGATTTCCGGCAGGCGGAGGAGGGCGGCGTTACACCGGGTGTTTGAGCTTCTGAGGGAGATGAGGGGAGAGGGGGGGTCTGGCTTGGGGGGGGCGGGGTATGGAAAGGAGTTTATATATGTTTTGAGTAGTTAAATCCTGATCGTTGGATCAAACTTGATCAACGATCAGGATCCTCTCACTTAAACCAAACGGTGCCGTTTGGTTAAGTCCTAGGCTGGATGAATTTTGGAATTAACGGATTAATATGGGCCGTTGGATAATAAAATCCAACGGTCCAGATCAAACGTTACATATGCTGAAGCTGGACGGATATTTGGGCCGGATCAGAAGCAATTCATTTGGGCCTGGCTTTTAGACTAAATTTGGCCCAGCTCGGATCTTCATGATATATTATGTACATATGTGTATGTATATATATATATATATGTATATATACATACATATACGTGTATATACACACATATGTATATATACCAACCTATAACACCGCTGTTTTTTACTACAATTAACGCACACGATTACATATCACCCAAAAATGTAAATCACATGACTTCGATATCAAACACTGAAAATGCAAAGCCTAGCATATATTTTTTTGTATTTTTAATTTAAATAAATAAACGTGTACACAAAAGATAAAAATAACACAAAATCACACAAAGCATGCCCAACACGAAACTATTTTTTTTTTGAATTTTCTGGGAGTACTTCTCGAGTAAGGCAAAAATCACGTGCTCACAGCTGCCCCTCTTTGCGCGTAAACACGCAGAGTTTTCGTGCAAAGATAAATGAGCGGATATAAGCGATTTTTGCCCATCCGAACACTCCGTATGAAGCATTTTGGAAAAGTTTTGACCGAACCTTGCTTCAAAGGTCTCCTACATATCCCTGGCTAAAAGGGAATCAGGTCAATGTAGTTCGGGAAGTTCTGGTAGCTGGGACTACCATGCCTGTTGCGATCTCGCTATTACTGCTGTTGCCGCTGTTACTGCTGTTACCACTGCTTAGCTGATTTCCTTGTTACATTGCACCAAGCAACAAAAACAAGAAGCTAGACTAAGTTACAGTACTACAAGTTCTTATCTATCCTTTTTAACTTGATCTTGTCGCGCTCCTTGCCATCTTGTCTGACTTGGCGTTCCTTCTGATGCTTCGTCTCTTCTTACGAACTTGGATTCATGCTGGAGATTCCTGTTACATTCTACCGCTTTCCTCCACCGAATTAACACGGATCGCCACTCCATTCTCCAGGCGGGCTCCCTGACTTCAACTACTACTTCAAAATTAAATCGCCGCTCCATTCTCCAGGCGGGCTCCCTGACTTCAACTACAACTTCAAAATTAAATCGCCACTCCATTCTCCAGGCGGGCTCCCTGACTTCAACTACTACTTCAAAATTAAATCGCCACTCCATTCTCCGGGCGGGCTCCCTGACTTCAATTACAACTTCAAAATTAAATCGCCGCTCCATTCTCCAGGCGGGCTCCCTGACTTCAATTACTACTTCGAAATTAAATCGCCACTCCATTCTCCGGGCGGGCTCCCGACTTCAATTACAACTTCAAAATTAAATCGCCACTCCATTCTCCGGGCGGGCTTCCCGACTTCAATTACAACTTCAAAATTAAATCGCCACTCCATTCTCCGGGCGGGCTCCCGACTTCAATTACAACTTCAAAATTAAATCGCCACTCCATTCTCCGGGCGGGCTCCCGACTTCAATTACAACTTCAAAATTAAATCGCCACTCCGTTCTCCGGGCGGGCTTCCGACTTCAATTACGACTTCAAAATTAAATCGCCACTCCATTCTCCCGGCGCGGGCTCCCGACTTCAATTACAACTTCAAAATTAAATCGCCACTCCATTCTCCGGGCGGGCTCCCTGACTTCAATTACAACTTCAAAATTAAATCGCCACTCCATTCTTCAGGCGGGCTCCCTGACTTCAATTACGACTTCAAAATTAAATCACCACTCCATTCTCCAGGCGGGCTCCCCGACTTCAACTACAACTTCAAAATTAAATCGCCACTCCATTCTCCGGGCGGGCTCCCTGACTTCAACTACTACTTCAAAATAAAATCGCCACTCCGTTCTCCGGGCGGGCTCCCGACTTCAACTACGACTACAAAATAAAATCGCCACTCCATTCTCCGGGCGGGCTCCCTGACTTCAACTACTTCAAAATAAATCGCCACTCCATTCTCCAGGCGGGCTTCCTGACTTCAACTACAACTTTAAAATTAAATCGCCACTCCATTCTCCAGGCGGGCTTCCCGACTTCAATTACAACTTCAAAATTAAATCGCCACTCCATTCTCCAGGCGGGCTTCCCCTGACTTCAACTACAACTTCAAAATTAAATCGCCACTCCATTCTCCAGGCGGGCTCCCTGACTTCAACTACTACTTCAAAATTAAATCGCCACTCCATTCTCCAGGCGGGCTCCCTGACTTCAATTACAACTTCAAAATTAAATCGCCACTCCATTCTCCAGGCGGGCTCCCTGACTTCAACTACTACTTCAAAATAAAATCGCCACTCCATTCTCCAGGCGGGCTCCCTGACTTCAATTACTACTCACTGATTTTCATCCTATCTTGATTACCTTCCTTTGCCTCTTGTACCCTATCCTTGTTCCTGCATTACCTCTCGGACCACCTTCACTTCTGAGTTATCCTGTCTTGGAATTGCTTTCCCCTAGGTCGTGTTACTCTTCTTCTGGCAGCTGGGGATATTTTGGAACTGTTTACTCGCCCGCTGGGGGGGGTGATGCTGCTGAGGAAGTATTCTTTGTTTCCTTCGCCCCTCATTCTCTTCCTTCTTCCCCTACCTCTTTTGGGACTCACGCTTTTGTTTCCTTGATCAAATTATAGGATGTAATACTGCTGGGGGAATCTCGAAGCCATTTTTCTTTTTCCAATAGCTGCTGGGGATGATACCCGGCTCAAAGATCACCCCATCTTGTGTTGCTTTCTACACTTATCCTCTGAGTCTTGCTTTCCAGAAAATTTTCGCAACAGGAGAAAATTTTCTGCCCCAGTGTGATAAACTTCTGGACGGTATGCTTTTCTGCCGTCGGACCCTCTTTTCCTGCTTTAAAGAAAAATTGTTAGTTTCAAAACGCCGCGAGTGGTCGTGCCACTCTTGTTGAGGCCATTCTCTTTCAGCTGCTTGGCCTCTCTCGAACTTTGAGGACGACGTTGACGCTTGCTTGGGAAGATGCTTTTTCCACGAACGACCTCTCATCTTTCCTTTTATTCCACTCTTTGGTTTGGTCCGACTCTTTTTAGCCGGTGATCTGTTGCGTGAAATCATCTTTCGGACATGCCACATGTGTCCATCATACTCCATAATTCTTGCGAACCTTCCACTCAGCCTGTCATCCCAATCTCACTATCGTAACGACTTCTGTCTTATTGCCTTGTTCCATGCCTATTCACTTTCAATATATTGCTTTGGGAGACTTGGTAGTAAGCTTTGAAAAATCAATTTTCGAAAATGAAAGAAAAGAAAAGAGTACTGACCGCAAATGACAAAAGAAAAGAAAAACTTTTCTGAACTCAAAAATAGGGAAACTTATCTGAATGTGTGCCTGATCCAATGTTATGCCGCGCCTTTGAGATTAAACTACCCAGTCTATTCATGTCAATCACTTTCTGATACCGCGTCCTGCTAGAGGTAAACGGATGTCCCAACCTTGTCTCATGCGGACATCTTGTAACCATCTCATCCTGCCACCTCACAGTGCCCTTCAAAGGGTTTTCACTAATGAGATTCTCTCATTTCTCTCTATCTCCCGTCGCCTTAAGGTGCCCGTAAAGGTTTTCACCGTAAGACTCTCTCATTTTTACTTCTCTCAAATTCCTTCGCCTTAAGGTGCCCGCGAGGGTTTTCACCGTTAAGACTCTCTCATTTATGCTTTCTTTCCTTGCGGCGGGGTATCATCCCTGAGATTCCCTCTAGAGCGTTATCCCCTTTCGGCTTGTGCATCCTGAATTCAATCGAGGGTCGGGATGTCCCTCTTGGCTTTCATTCACATGCCTTGGCACTTCTCAAATACTGATCGAGAGGTCTTTCGGGTTCTTGATATGGTTTCTTCGCGTGAGGCTGAAGAAAGGGGTTTAGCCTCAACGGTTAGCTTATTACAACTTTCGGAATCCATACTATCTTTCAAACGAAACAATGACTTCTGCCCCAGTTTTGTTGCTTGGGGGATTTTTGATTTTTATTTTATTATGACCGAGCCGTGTGGCGCCTACGTATCCTTCTTGAGGAATCAGGTCGAACGTAGTTCACTTTTTCTTGTATTTTTTCTTTGTTTCTTTTTCTATTCTGTTACACATCTTCCTTGATGATTCCGAAAGAGGGTATATGAAAGAATAATTAAGGCTCAAATGGGGAAACAAAAGTTAAAGTGTTTGGGTAGTAGAAAAATTGCCTCTGTCATTTCATTCTCCGAAAAATGCCAAATACACACAAACGAAACTAAATGTTGACAAATGCATTAAAGAATTACACATAATATCTCTTAACTGCATCGGAATTGATAGCCATATCGGTGCATCTTCCCTCGACATCAGTCAGACATAGAGCGCCGTTGGATAATACTCTAGTCACCACAAATGGTCCCTGCCAATTTGGAGCGAACTTGCCTTTCGCCTCGGCCTGATGTGGTAGAACTCTCTTCAGCACATGTTGTCCCACTTCAAATCTCCTGGGACGTACCTTCTTGTTATATGCTCTCGCCATTCTCTTTTGATACAATTGGCCGTGACATACTGCTGTCAATCTCTTTTCATCAATCAAGCTCAATTGCTCTAATCGGGTTTTGACCCACTCGTCGTCATCAATCTCGGCTTCAGCGACAATTCGGAGGGATGGGATCTCAACTTCTGCGGGTATTACTGCTTCGGTCCCGTATACCAACAAGTAAGGAGTTGCACCTACCGAAGTCCGGACGGTAGTGCGATAACCCAACAGCGCAAATGGTAACTTTTCATGCCACTGCCTAGACCCTTCTATCATCTTCCTCAATATCTTCTTTATGTTCTTGTTTGCTGCCTCGACCGCACCGTTTGCTTTTGGGCGATACGGTGTGGAATTTCGGTGTGTAATCTTGAACTGTTGACATACCTCTTTCATCAATCCACTGTTAAGATTTGCACCGTTATCCGTAATGATCATCTTCGGAATTCCGAACCTACAAATGATGTGGGAGTGCACGAAGTCCACCACTGCCTTCTTGGTCACTGATTTGAATGTTTTGGCCTCTACCCACTTGGTAAAATAATCAATCGTTACCAGAATGAACCTGTGACCATTGGAAGCCGCGGGCTCAATAGGTCCAATAACATCCATACCCCATGCGACAAACGGCCATGGTGCTGACATTGTATGCAATTCAGTCGGCGGAGAATGAATCAAATCTCCGTGTATCTGACACTGATGGCATCTTCGCACGAAACTTATACAATCCCGCTCCATAGTGAGCCAATAATATCCTGCTCGAAGAATCTTCTTTGCCAATACGTATCCGCTCATGTGTGGTCCGCAAACTCCGGAGTGTATATCCGTCATCACTGTTGTGGCTTGACTTGCGTCTATACATCTCAACAATCCCAAATCTGGGGTTCTTTTGTACAGCACCCCTCCACTAAGGAAAAATCCGTTCGCCAACCGCCGAATAGCTCGCTTTTGATCTCCGGTTGCTTGCTCTGGGTATACTCCTAACCTGAGGTATTCCTCGACATCATGAAACCACGGCTCACCATCCACCTCTTCCTCTATCACGTTACAATAAGCATGTTGATTCCGGACCTGGATATATAACGGATCGACACGAACCTTGTCCGGGTGATGTAGCATTGACGCTAAAGTAGCCAACGCGTCGGCAACCTCATTATGCATCCTCGGGATGTGCCTGAATTCTACCGATCGAAAGCGTTTGGTCAAATCATGCAAACACTGACGATATGGGATAAGCTTTAAATCTCTGGTTTCCCATTCTCCTTGAATCTGATGTACTAGAAGGTCCGAGTCCCCCAAGACCAAGACGTCCTGTGCATCCATGTCCACCGCTAATCGCAGCCCCAAGATACATGCCTCGTACTCGGCCATATTATTGGTACAGTGAAAACGCAGTTGAGCAGTAACAGGATAATGATGTCCTGTTTCAGATATAAGCACAGCCCCTACTCCGACTCCTTTTGCGTTTGCCGCTCCATCGAAGAAGAGCTTCCATCCTGGATCCTTGGTTGGTTCCAACCCCTCAATCTGCAATACTTCCTCATCTGGAAAATACGTCCTCAAAGGTTCGTATTCGTCATCAACGGGATTTTCAGCTAAGTGATCGGCCAGGGCTTGAGCTTTCATAGCCGTCCTCGTCACGTATATGATGTCGAATTCCGTAAGTAATATTTGCCATTTTGCTAACCTCCCTGTAGGCATAGGTTTCTGGAAAATATACTTCAACGGATCCAACCGCGAAATGAGGTACGTGGTGTAAGAAGACAAGTAGTGTTTCAGCTTTTGGGCTACCCAAGTTAGGGCGCAACATGTCTTTTCCAGATGAGTGTACTTGACCTCGTGGACTGTGAACTTCTTACTGAGGTAGTAAATGGCCCGTTCCTTCCTGCCGGTAAGATCATGCTGCCCCAGTACGCAGCCAAACGAATTCTCCAAGACCGTCAGATAAAGAATCAGGGGTCTACCTGGCTCAGGCGGAACTAGTACGGGTGGATTTGACAGATACCCTTTGATCCGGTCAAACGCTTCCTGACATTCTGCCGTCCATTCTATCGCAGCGTCTTTCTTCAATAGGCGGAATATGGGTTCACAAGTTGCCGTAAGCTGGGCAATAAACCTACTGATGTAATTCAACCTTCCCAACAGACTCATTACCTCTGTTTTATTCTTCGGCGGGGCTAACTCCTGAATGGACTTGATTTTGGATGGGTCCAGCTCAATGCCCCGTCGGCTGACGATGAATCCTAGCAACTTTCCTGACGGAACTCCGAATGCGCATTTGGCTGGATTGAGCTTGATGTCGTATCTTCGAAGTCTTTGAAAGAACTTCCTGAGGTCAGCAACATGGTCCTCTTGACGTCTGGATTTCACGATCACATCATCCACGTACACCTCGATTTCCTTGTGTATCATGTCATGGAATACCGTAGTCATCGCCCTCATATATGTTGCTCCTGCATTCTTCAAACCAAACGGCATCACTCGGTAGCAATAAGTCCCCCACGGCGTGATAAAAGCCGTCTTTTCTGCGTCCTCTTCATCCATCAAAATCTGATGATATCCCGCATAACAGTCCAGAAAGGATCCGATTTCGCGTCCGGCGCAATTATCAATTAGGATATGGATATTGGGAAGTGGGAAATTATCCTTAGGACTTGCCTTGTTGAGATTGCGATAGTCCACGCATACTCTGATCTTTCCGTCTTTCTTTGGCACCGGTACTACGTTAGCCAACCATTCCGGGTATCGAGTGACACGAATGACTTTCGCCTGCAACGGCTTGGTTACCTCCTCCTTAATCTTCACACTCATCTCCGTCTTGAATTTCCGCAGTTTTTGCTTGACGGGAGGATATGCCGGATCAGTGGGTAGTCTATGAACCACTAGATCAGTGCTGAGTTCGGGCATGTCGTCGTACGACCATGCGAAAATGTCTTTAAACTCCATGAGTGTTTTGATCGGTTCTTCTCTCAGATTGGGTTCAATATGGACACTTATCCGGGTTTCTTTGACGTCATCCGCATTCCCTAGATTAACGGCCTCAGTATCATTTAAATTCGGTTTGGGCTTTTCCTCGAAGTGACTTAATTCTTCACCGATTTCTTCTTCGGCTTCATCATCGCCGTACTCTGACTCACTCTCGTCACTTCTTATTTCATGTGTTATTATTTCCAAACCCGATTGACTTTCTAGGCTGGGTTGATTAATCTTTAAGCACGCCATATCATTAAGATCAGTTGCAAGAAGGCTGTTCAGAAAAGTAAAAAGAAGAAAAAAGATAAACAAAATTAGACACGAAGGAACCAAATTTCATTGATGGGAATTGTACAAAGGGAAAACAAGCTGCAAACTTAAATCAGAAATGAACAAAACAACGGGATTTTACTCCGGGGACAAACCCCCAACACAACATTTCGAAAGAAAAACAATCCAAGACAAACTACCAAGACTCCTTCCGGACAGGGAGAGGAGTAGCCTTCCAGTTATTCAGTTTTGCCTTTGGTCCCACAAATTGTATCTCGGCGTGGCTAGATCCTTCACCGTCCTCGAGCATACATACATCTGTGAATAGGTTTTCGAACTTCCTGAAGAACTCTTCGTCTGGCCTGACCGTAGGACCGGGAATCTTTGGCGCCGGATGTCCTCTTGCTCCGGACCTGACAAAAGATTGGGAAAGGCGTGGAATAGGCTTTGGGAGCACCCATGTTTTCTGCTTACTCCTCTTCGCTCGCCGGATGTCCTCTGAGGTTGGCTGAAATCCCAAGCCGAAGGTTCCCAAGTTCTCGACCACCGATACCGGTTGTATAATTCCTTGCAGAGATGCACCTAGCCCTCTACCGGGTACGAAACCATGTCGCAACATTTCATGCGCCACCATGACATCCGCAGTAATTGTTCTGTCGCCGGGAATACATTCCCCTTCCGGAACTCGGTGGGCGGACACCACATCGCAGACCTGATACACCCACGGCCCAACATCTTCTTCTGTTTCAACAAAGGGAATGATGGTGCCCGATTGTGGATCGTTCTCTCCATGGACGACGATCTCCTGCTGGTCCCATTCAAACTTGACGAGCTGGTGTAAGCTGGATGGAACTGCTCTTGCGGCATGAATCCATGGTCGCCCTATTAGGAGGTTGTATGACACCACCATGTCCAGCACCTGGAATTCCATGGTGAACTCCACTGGCCCAATTGTCAAGATCAACACTATGTCGCCAACCGACGCTTTACCTCCTCCGTCGAACCCTCGAACACATACCCTGTTCTCGCGTACCCTGCCGATGTCTACTTTTAATTTGCCCAGTGTAGAGAGAGGACAAATGTTAGCACTTGACCCATTATCAACCAAGACCTTGGTAACCACCGCCTCTTCACACTTCACCGTAAGACACAAAGCCCTGTTATGCTCAGTGCCTTCCTCAGGCAACTCGTCATCAGTGAAGGTGATCCGATTTGCTTCGAAGATCCGATTGGTGATCTTCTCCAAATGGCTCACTGAGATTTTATCCGGTACATGTGCCTCATTCGGGACTTTCATCAATGCTTGCCGATGTTCTTCCGAATGTATCAGCAAGGATAGCAATGATATTTGCGCCGGAGTCTTCTTCAACTGCTCTAAGACGGAGTAGTCGTGCAGCTTCATCTTTTTCAAGAATTCTTCTGCTTCTTCATCGGTGACCGGCTTTTTCAATACTGCCGGAGTGGTCTTCCTCAATTCCGCAGGGGCAAAACATCTCCCCGAGCGGGTCAACCCTTGGGCTTCACAAACTTCCTCTTTCACCTCCTTTCCTCTGTAGGTCGTTGTAATCCGAGCATAATTCCATGGGACGGCCCGGCTATCAGTTACTGGCAGCTGTGTTGCCGGCTGGATGATGAAAGGATCCATTCGAACGCCTGCTACTGTCAAGATGGGCTTGATTGCTGCCCCTGGTACAACTATCTTGGCCGGCTTCACCGGTACTTCGTTCACACTTTCCTTTCCTACTTCCGACTCTCCTGGTATGTCTTTCTTGCAACTGGGCGACTCATCAAAGCTTGGCCCTTTTCTCGTTCCTGCCCCGCTAGACTTAATCATCATTACAGTCTGAGAGGCTTTCTCCTTTCCTTCCTCCGCCCGTACCAACTCGATCATATTGGTCTCATGATGAGTTGGAAGCGGGTTTTGGTTGATGTTAGGCTCTGTTGGAGTCTGGACCTCGATCCTGCGGGTGTCAATGAGCTCCTGGATGGCCGTCTTCAGCCTCCAACACTTTTCTGTATCATGTCCCGGACATCCCGAGCAGTAGGCACAATTTACTGAATGGTCCAGGTTCTTCGGGAGGGGGTTTGGTAGCTTAGCTTCAACCGGATTTAGCAAACCTACTTGCTTCAACCGGTGGAACAGACTGGTATAAGACTCTCCTAAGGGAGTGAAAGTCTTTGGCCTCGGCGCCTTGTCGCCCCTGAATGCCTGGTTCGGACGGAAACTCGCGCCCGAGGGGTTTCTGTAAGCTCTTGGGGGTGGATGATTGTTCTGGGGGTTCGGTGCACGCCACGGTGCATGAACAGGAGGTGCAGAATAGGATTGTGCATGGTGGACAGTAAAATGGGGATCAGGTGCGGGATAATAATGTTGCGGATGGCTATATGGGTTGTGAGAGTAGTTTTGGTGGTGGGGTTGGGGTGGGCTATATTGGGGTGCGGGGCCTCTATTTCTGAACCATGCCCCGGACTCGACGGCCGCAACTTCCTCTCTCCTCTTCTTCCCCAGTACTCCTCCAGTACCGCTTTGGATAGCCTGAGTGGTGGCTTTCAGTGCTGAGTAACTCGTGATCTTGTTGGCCTTCAAACCCTCCTCGATCATACCCCCCATTTTTATCACCTCAGTGAATGATTTGCCTACGGACGTTACCAGATGTCCGAAGTAGGTGGGCTCTAATGTCTGCAAGAAGTAGTCCACCATCTCGCTTTCTCTCATCGGCGGATCTACCCTGGCCGCCTGTTCCCTCCATCGGAAACCAAATTCCCTGAAGCTTTCAGCAGGCTTCTTCTCTAATTTTAGCAATGATAGGCGGTCGGGGATTATCTCAAGATTGTATTGGAACTGGCCGATAAAAGCTTGAGCCAGATCATCCCACGTAAACCATCTACTGGGATCCTGTCTAGTGTACCACTCCAACGCCGATCCTCCCGGACTCTGGCCGAAGTAGGCTATCAGAAGCTCGTCCCGTCCTCCGGCCCCTCTCATTTTACTGCAAAACCCCCGCAGGTGGGCCACGGGGTCACCATGCCCCTCGTATAGGTCGAATTTGGGCATTTTAAATCCTGGCTGGCAACTGGACGTCCGGAAATGGACACAGATCCTTATAGGCGACGCTGACCTGGTTGCCTAAGCCGTGCATGTTCCTGAAGGACTGCTCCAGGCTTTTAACTTTTCTGGCAACTTCCTCGTGTTCCGAACTTTGGAAGTGTCTTTCCGGTTCTGCCGGATTATCCCAGTGAGGTGTATGTGATTGTGGTTTAGGAGCCCTGAAAGTGGGCTCTGGAGGATAGTAAGAGTTGTCATGGATCTGAACATATGGCTCGCTGGCCGGCCTTTGCAGAGGAGCAGGTGGAGGTGCTACAAAAACGGGGGTGACTGGAGGAGGATTTGGTTTGGCTGGTGGAATGTGGGTGGCATATGGATTTTCCCCCTGAAAGTATGGATAGCTCGGGGCGCTTGTTGAAGGATCGACGGGCGGATGTTCCGGAGCTGAGGCGAGAGTAGGGCGGTTTGGTGAAGACTGTTCCCTGGCCCAGGCCAAGTGCATCTCCGTTATCTGTTGTTTTAACCGGTCTACTTCTTCCTTCATGATTTGTAGCTCGGACTTTTCTTCTTCGAGACTCTTGCCAGAACTCGACATGCTTACTGTAACTGGTCCTTTGGATCTAGTACGGTAGTGATGGCTGGCCAGTATATTCTGTCAAACCAACTGCTAAACTTTCTGGAATACGCAACAAACTTGTTAGTTCACCGAGTTTGACGGATATGTTATAGCACGTTGGATGCAATGCACCTAACCAAATAACCCTTTCTACATGTACTCTTTAACATGCGTCATTCCGGCCCTTTTTCTTTTCTTTTTCTTTTTTTCTTTTTCCCTTTTTTTCTTTTTCGACTATCTTTGCAAGCCTTATTGTTATTTAACCTTTGGATTCTTTTTCTTTCTTTTTAGTGGTGGTCGAATCTTATGTGGATTGCATACGTATCACGACCCGCGTGAATCAGACCGAGCGTAGTTCTGGTAACAAGATTGTGGCAAAATTCAGTAACTTTTATATCAAATAAAACCGTGTAGTTACAAAACACGTCTTACAAAATCAGCAAAACAAAAAGAAAAATGCTTGACTTGGGAAAGTAAAGATAAAAATGCCAACTAGCTTGACTCAATATTTCAGAATACATTTTCAATCAAAAATCTAATGCCCTAAAACTCCTGGGGGCCTGCGAGGCATCATTCGGCCTTGCCGCAGGCCTCGGTGTGAGGTCCTTGTGCAGTTCCCTCAACTCTTCCATGATCCGATGAACATAACCCATAATTGAAGCGAAAAGGTCGGCGCGGGGCATTCGTTCACAAGCTAGGCACTTCGTGGTGACATAGTGCCCGATTTCTCCAATTCTATCCTTGATCATGTCCCTTTCTCCGAGTAGCCGCTCTATTTGCTGGTTTTTCGCCCCCAATCTTCGAGCATTGTTGGTGACTTGATCTAGGAGCCTATCCACTTGTCCTTGCAGTCGGGCCATCAAATTGTGGCAGCGGTCGAGGTCTGCTCTGGCATCTTGGGCTTGCTTGAAAACCCGCTCCCTAAGGACAACATTTGCTTCCCTCAGGCTAGTGATGATATCGGTGTAATCTTCTTCTACTTGCTTTAGGTGAAGTGCATGTTGATGTGCCTCCTTTTCCCAGCTAGCACGGATCCTCGTTATTTGGGCTTTTGACTCGTCCAATTCTCTTTGGATGTCGGTGACTTGGCTTCTCAAATCCCTTATCAATTTTTCGTCGGCCCGACTCCTCGACTGTCTGTCAGCATCTCTTTTCATTTGTTGGATTTGAGCTCTCAAGAAGTCATTTTCTTGTGCCAACTTCTTTTTGTCTCCTTCGTCGGTGGCAGCTTGCATGTTCTTCTCGAACTGAAGGTCCCGGACCTGCTGTTCTATCCTGCCAATCTTCGTCCTGTATCCCTCCTCCTTTGCTAACCAATTCCATTGTTCCCGTGAATCTTCCGTGAATTGTTGGACATGGGCTCTTTTAGAACATTTCCGACGGATCTGAAATCTTTTCCCGAACCACACGTTGTACTTTGGATCCACCTCTCCCTTAGATAGTTCCCGGACCATGGTTTTAGGCTCGAGGAACCGACACTCGTGCCACAGCCTTCTAATCTTCTCTTCGGGGAATGCAACTCCCGGGCTCAATTCAATGGCATACTTCCTCAGGTCTTGATCGGTAGGAATAACCTGAAACCTTCCTAGTTGACGTAATACACGGTGAGGGACATATGGTTGGACACTGCGAATCCCCATCAGAAGGATATAACACTCCTCGGCTGCCATATATATTACTTCAGTATCGGGTAACCACCCGAATGCCCATTCAATCCGATCGGCTTCTATTGAGCTCAGTCGTGCAAGCCATGCCTCGACGCCTTCAGGGAATACAGCACCCATCATCCGTTCTTCGAAACCCCTGATACAGTTTTCTCCGGTCAACCCATGGTTCATGTATTGTGTTCGGTGATGGAGGTGTTCTTGCATCCATAATTGGAGTAACAGATTGCATCCTTGGAAAAAATTGCCCCTTTCTCGGCATACAGTCAAGGCTCGATAGATTTCGGACAAAACCAAAGGGACCACCGTGCTGGTAGCCTTTTTGATTGCAACATCGGCTATCCCTACCAGACTTATCTCTATCTTATTATCTTCGCATGGACAAATCACAATCCCCCAAGAATGTCGTTATGAATGCTAGAATTCGTCTGGCCTCCCACTTGGTTCTATTCCCTGCGTGAGTCGGTCCAAGGTTTGACTCTTCAAAACCCCGAGGAGTGCCGTACCGTTGATATAAGAATTGGAGATCGCAACACCCTTTCAGCAGATCATCATTTTTCACCTTCCGACTAATGCTCAGTAAATCCAGAAACCCATGTGGAGATACCGGTCTTGGTGAGAGCAGGTATTGCCCTCTTAATTTCCCATTAAGTCCTGCATAGCCCGCAATTTCCTCTAATGTGGGCGTCAATTCAAAGTCAACAAAACGGAACACGTTGCGGGTCGGATCCCAGAAAGATACCAGTGCCTTGATGATGTCCTCCCTTGGCTCGATATTCGATAGATCAACCAAACCTCCCAAAATTCTCCCTACAACCTTTTTGCTACTGTCTTCCAAATCGTTCCACCATATACGGAGTTGCTGAGGGACCTCACTAAAGATTGAAAATGATTTATTCTGATTCGTGCTCATCCTGCACATTTATTAAGGTGATTTAAATAAGAAAACAACTTTGTTTTGCTAGAAAAAATAAAAAATAAAAAATTAATTTTCAATCATGGCCTCTCAACGTCTCGGGGACGAAGGCTTTCAAGGCTGTGGGGTAAATTGATCGAAATCAAAATTGACCCAAAGGTGGCCGTTTATACGAAATTAGCCTTCCGGCGTCCCTTTCGGGAACATTCGGCTATTTTTAAAAACAGCGTCACCGACTTATTTAGTACAAAAGTTAATTTTTCAAAAGGTGAAGTTGGACCCGATGGAGGTTGCCTACGTATCTCACATCCGATGAGAATCAAACCCCCGTAGTTCGGTTTTGACGAAGCAAACGACATCATTTATTTATTCATTTTACTAAAGGAAAACAAATAAGCTATTTCTATCTTAAGAACGAAACACATTTTTTTTCTTTTTTCTTTTATTTTTTTTTTTTTTTTTTTTTTTTTTTTTAATCTCTAAAAGCCGGTCAGCATGCAAGTCTATAACGGATAAATGCGCAAGACAAACAGGATGCAGCAGGATAGTCTGTTCATTTCAGGTCACCTGTCCTAGACGGACCCAACCCCTGTGTTGAGTCCCCTAAGCCAAAATGCGACATGATGCAAATAAACGTTTCCTACTAGGGATCCGGCATGAAGCTTTGTTATTCTAGGTTCAAAACCTGGGTTTATCTGTTCTAGACTTGGCTTACCCGAGCGGACAGCTCGAGCCGAGGAGGAGGCAGCAACCCGGGAATACAGAAGCTTCGCCGGTTTTGCAACTTATCCAAACCTCGTTCTAAAAATGGGAATTAGACACTATACAGAAAAGAAGTCACACGAAGTGCACCCTTCTTCATGATTTAGAAGACTCAGAGAGGAGATTGGTTCCGGCACAATTTATATGTACAGTTCACACAATATCAAAGCGGTAAAAACGACATTTTGCACATTGATGCCAACATAAAAAAAATCAGATAATAAAATATGCCAAATACAACAGTTATTCTGAGCTCGAATTCTAAAGAAGTCCCCAGCAGAGTCGCCAGAGCTGTCACACCTCTTTTTACGCACCCGCGAGGATGCAAAGAGTTTTTCCAATTAAAGGACAATCGAGATGGGATTTATTTTAATTATTTCAGAGTCGCCACTTGGGAGATTTTATGGTGTCCCAAGTCACCGGTTAAATCCCGAATCGAGGAAAAGAATGACTCTATTTAACGGTCCGCGAACCAGAAATCCGGATAAGGAATTCTATTAACCCGGGAGAAGGTATTAGGCATTCCCGAATTCCGTGGTTCTAGCACGGTCGCTCAACTGTCGTGTTTGGCTTATCTATCTGCTTTTTACAATTATGTACTTAGTGCAAGTTAATACCCTTTTACCGCTTTTATTATTGGTTGTGATTTACGAAAGAGAAAGTTGCTTAAAAATATGCTTTCGAATCACGTCACATGAAATGCACCCGGATCCTCAACATATTCTTATTCAACATTTCGGGGTTTGGATTCGGGTCACATGAAATGCACACCCGTATTTAAAAAGGTAACACTAAAATATATGCCCGGATCGACTACTTATTTACATTGTTGAGAAAGGCGTGATATTCGTTAAGAAACGACGCATCTCGAAACCTAAGTATTTATATGTACATTTATGACGGCTATGTGATTAGTGTAACTATCGGGCGAGGCATACCTTTGATTCAAATCTAAAGCGAACTACATCTCACTGTATCTTACTTAAGAGTTGATTCCAAATTACTTAAAACTTACTACGAACCACATCGCATGAAATGCGCCTGTGGTTCATGACATGCTTTATTCATTCTTGCCCGAAATTGGGGTCGGGTCACATGAAATGCACCCCCGACTCTTTTAATCTAATTACGTCATTCCGTTGAGTAACAACTCCCTAGCTAATCTTGCTTTTAGCGTAAGGTCTAACGTTAACAGATTTGGAGATTACACACACGAGCAGAGAAGATTGATTAGAGACACGACAGACTAATTCAAGTTTACATGCTTTATCTAACGATAGTGTATTTTTGGCCTAGCTACACTTTTCCATAACCAAAACTAACAGTACAAGCTTGATTGGAGAATAACAGAATGTACTTAAACATAAGAACTTTAGGCGACTGCATGTTTCAATAGACTTTATGCATAAGCTTCAAACTTCATTCTTTCGAACCAAGGAACTACAATAACAGAGGTACGTACCTGGAATACGGAAGAACAAGGAAGAGTGAGCAATGGCAATGCAGTAACAGTAGCAGGAACAGTAACAGCAACAGTAAACCAATAACTAATAGACCAGCAACCAAATAGACCAACAGCCAGCAAAATAATGAACCAACAGCACCAAGTCAACCCAACAGTATCAAACAACCAGCCAGCAATACAAAACGACCAAGAGTGACAACACTACTGACCAAACAGCAACAAAAACATCCAACAGTAGCAAATGAACATCAACACAGCAGCATACACTCAAAACCAGCAACAATAATCAACCCAGGCAGCAACTATAGACCAGCCAGCAACCAAATAATGAAACAACAGCAACAACCAAGCCAAGCAGCAACCAAACGACCAAGGCAACAACACTGCTGACCAACAGCCTCAATTGAAACCCACAGCAATAACAATAAGGACTAACAACAAGGTTTTGAACCAAGCAGTAACAACACACAGCCAGGCAGCAACAAATGAACAAGAGCAGCAACACAAACGACCAACAACCAACCAAATGAACACTGCCACCAACAGCAATACACAACCACAACACACGAAAGCCTAATAGCTCAGCCACTGCATCAAAACTCACAAAACAGTGACCCCGGAACTAATGAAACAGTTTCTCTGTATCTTTATATCTATTTTTTTCTCTCCAGGTTTACTGTTTTTGCTTCTCCAGGATGCTCTCAAGTCTGTCTCTATAATGTGTGTCCATGAATCTCTATCAATGTCTCCTATTTATAACCAAAAACAAACCTAGGACATCCAGATTTTGCAGAAACAGTCCCTTGCCCATCCCCCTTCTGTCCAACCCACTAAACTATGTCTAAGTATGGGGTGTTCATAATTAAAAATTGGTAATTGCAGGGCAATGGTGGGCTGCTCTGCTGTGACAGTGGATTCCACTGACTATCCTCATGTGCAGGGCACCAAATGCTCTAAGTGTTGAACCCTAATTCACTAATTAGCTTAATTTGAATCACAACTTCAGTTTCAAACCAATCAAATAGTCCCATTCAAACCAAGAATGCTAATTACTGTGGTAATTCAAATAACTCAACTATGCAATTAGAAGACGACCTCTAATCAATTACAACACATAGCAATGACAACCAATTCAAACTGTTAAAACAGTGACTTCAAAGAATCTCGGCCAATGCCGGACATATGCTAAGTTAACTATTCGACGACGCTAATCGATGCGAGTTCGTATCCTATAACTAACACATTTAACTAAGCGATACAGAAACAATTGACCAAAACAAAAGGTCTTGGAGAAGAAATGACAACTAAGGACGGCCAAGAAGAAAATTAAACCAATTGAAATTAACAAAGAACACACAAACCACTAAAAACAGAGGAAGATTGAAATACCTAATGAAGGCAATCCGAACTCGAACGAACTCAAGCTTCCACGGACTTGAGGTTGCATTTTTGGAGTGAACATGCTTTAATTGAAGTGTTTTTCGAACGAAAAACACTCCAATTAGAGCCTATTGACTCCAAATTCTTAAACTCGGACCAAATCCCTAATCTTGGAATTCTAGGGTTCTTGGGCTCGGATTTGGGGCTTTTGTATTTCTGGTTAGATTCGAAGCAAACCAATGCCGGCGGGGGTACGAGGGAGGTGTGGGGAGGACTGTGGTGTGAATTTGGGGTAATTTGGCATAGGTTCGAGTTTGACTCGAATCTTCAAATGAAGATTCGAGGAGCTCCGGCAAGATTCGAGGTTAATGGAGGCCGGGATCGTGATGGGGGAGGTAAGGGGAAGGTTTTGGCGTTGGTTTGGGTTTGATTGGCCTACCGGAACCGCCGTGAGGCGATTTCCGGCAGGCGGCGGACGGCGGCGTTACGCCTGGTCTCTAAGGACCTTTGGGAGACGAAGGGAGAAGGGGGGGTCTGGCTTGGGGGGGCGGGGTATGGAAATGGGTTTATATACATTTTGAGTAGTTAAATCCTGATCGTTGGATCAAACTTGATCAACGATCAGGATCCTCTCACTTAAACCAAACGGTGCCGTTTGGTTAAGTCCTAAGCTGGCTGAATTTTGGAATTAACGGATTAATCTGGGCCGTTGGATAATAAAATCCAACGGTCCAGATCAAACGTTACAGGCTGAAACTGGACGGATACTTGGGCCAGATCAGAAACAATTCACTTGGGCCTGACTTTTAGACTAAATTTGGCCCAGCTCGGATCTTCATGATATATTATGTACATATGTGTATGTATATATATATATATATATGTATATATACATACATATACGTGTATATACACACATATGTATATATACCAACCTATAACACCGCTGTTTTTTTACTACAATTAACGCACACGATTACATATCACCCAAAAATGTAAATCACATGACTTCGATATCAAACACTGAAAATGCAAAGCCTAGCATATATTTTTTTGTATTTTTAATTTAAATAAATAAACGTGTACACAAAAGATAAAAATAACACAAAATCACACAAAGCATGCCCAACACGAAACTATTTTTTTTTTTGAATTTTCCTGGGAGTACTTCTCGAGTAAGGCAAAAATCACGTGCTCACACTCATTAACCAAAATATCTTACCAACAATGACTGATTTCACAATGCATAAACATAACCATGTGATTTATTTACTAACAAGTTCATAATTTATATATACAATGCCCCATACATATACATAGGCCACAATCCCACAGTTTACATGTCTACGGAGCCTCTAGGATACAAAAAGGGAAATACAATACTTGCTGGTAACAAGGCTCCGGCTATACCTTACAAAAATCCAAAAGAAAGTCTGAAATAAAAGTGGCATGAGCCACACTGGGCCCCGAGGAAGAAAAGGGCTCACCAAAACGGACAGTGGAAGGAGAAGGATACTACTGCCGATGAGTTGAAGTGCCTGCTACTGATCCACCTACAATCATAACACGAATGTAGCGTCCCCGGCAAAAGGGACGTCAGTACACTTGAATTGTACTGGCATGTATGGACAAACTTTGTCCCAAGTAAACTCAAGCCATTGAACAAGAATCACCGTGTTAAGACAGCCAATAGATTACATCAAGAAGTCAATTAAGCTAACTAACCATGTTTCCAACCTTTTACTCATTTCAGATAAGCCTCAACACAAGCACGTTTAAAGTCCACAAATAGAACAACAACCAATCAACCACATAAATTGCAAGTAGCCAAACATAGGGGCAATCAGTGCCCCCCAGGTTGCAAACTCTCCTGCTGTCTCCTTTCACAATTTCACATTATTGATTTTGTATCAATTTTCAATAGCGATTTCGATCGCTTTCCATCCTTATTGCCCCTGACCACCCTTATTACCTCGGCCACCCTTATCACCCCAACCCACACCTTATTTCACCACGTTGCGGCGCGCGACACGACCCCGCCTTACAGTTGAAAACACAACAATTTCAAACAGCAGATAAGGTACTACACACAATTTCAACAAGTTCAAATAAGCAACTTGCACATTGTTTCATGTTCTCAATTACTTCTCAAGCCAATATCACAACCAAGTTACAATGTTTCCACATTCAAGAATATTCACACATGTATATTCAACAATTTTCCATAATTCAAGTGTTTCATCTCTTTCCACAATAAACCAATTCTCAAGTGTTTCGTTTTCTTTTCCACAAGGTGCCATATAGGCCATCATAATCATTATTCACAAATTCTTTACCCAATTCAACTCTCATTTACCTTTCGGTTCATATTTCATACCACAACACTCATAGTTCAACAACAACTTTGAATATCCAACAACAACATCAAATAATCACATACAATTTCTCAAATCAACACATGCCAAACAATTTTACACATAAGGGCGATTTCACCAAGAATCAAAATTAGCCATACATACCTGGTGATGAGTTTTCTTCCGTTAACTTTCTACTTTATGCTTACCCAAGATGTCCTATTCTTGCCAACCTTGTTCTTGAAGACTCTTACTTCTACTTACTTCTTTTGTTTTACTAAAAATCAAGATCAATAATCATGCATGAGTATAAAATTCCATTTTCCAAAAGCTATTATATGAAAACCTTCCTTTACCCATCTTAAAACTTAAAATTAAAGAAAATAGCTAGGGTTTTTACCTTGAAAATATTGGGGAAGTTGAATCTTTGCCCTAGAATCCTTTGGAATTAAGTGGTTGGAACAATCTTTGAAGATGAAGAACTTCTCTCTCTAAAAACCCTCTCTTCTCTCTCTAATTTTGGCAAAATGATTTGAGAAAATGAGGGTGAAAGGCGTTATATTAAAGAAGAGATCGGGTCAAAATGTTACAAAATCTGGGCCGGGGTCAATTATGCGGTGCACTATGCGACCGCAGAATCAACATGTGGTCCGCATAGTGACCGCAGAATTGCCCCAAATTTTACACAGGTTCTGTTAAGGAATGCGGTCACTATGCGGACCGCATGTTGATTCTGCGGTCGCAAAGTGCACCGCAGATTTGACATGCGATCGCATATCGACCGCACTTTTGACACAATTTTGGGCAACTCACTGGAACGTTTTGCGGCAAGAATGCGGTCCGCATGTCAGGTTTGCGGTCGCATTCTTGACCGCATATTTGACACTTTTTCGGAAAAATTATTTCTCTACATTTTTGAAACTTAAATTACTACCAAGGGTCCGAACCGCGGCTCGCAAGCTCGCCGCGAAGAATTCTACACATTCCTAACACATTATTCGGACCATGACACCACAGCTACTAGGTTTTATGCACAAAACATTTTACGGGGCCTTACAAGACGGTTGCAGTAATTACTTATTTATTGCTATTTCAGACTCATCCTTATTTAAAAATTGCTTATTATTCTTATTATCATTATGTTATTATCTCTCGATAGGGTCCTGACCTTCCTCGTCACTACTCCATCGAGTTTAGGCTTGGCACTTACTGAGTACCGCCGTGGTGTACTCATGCTACTCTTCTGCATACTTTTATTGTGCAGATCTAGGTATATCAGATCAGGCACATTTCAGGTGATCTAGCGCTCTTCAGGAGACTCGAGGTATGATCTACTACGTCCGCGGATCCGGAGAGTCCCCTTCTATTCTCACTAGTGATAGTAGTATTTTCCCTTACTCTCGTTGTATAGACATTTCCTGATGTATAAAGCCACAGTTGTACTCTTTCTTAGTCTGTGTTGCCCATGGGTTTCCGGGTCTTGGTAGTATGTTGCTTAATGTGTTTTGGCGAAGTGTATATGCCAAGCGGCACCTATTACATTTCATTTACATTATTCTGTTGTTACCTTATCTTTTATTTCATGAAATTATACATTCCGCATCGTGTTAGGCTTACCTAGTCGCGGAGGCTGGTGCCGTCATGACAGGTTCACGATTGGTGAACTAGGGTCGTGACACTCGGGAATGCCTAACACCTTCTCCCAGTTTAACTGAATTCCTTATCCAGGTTTCTGGTTCGTGGACTGTTGAACATAGTCATTCTTTTCCTCGATTCTGGATTCGACCGGTGACTTGGGACACCCTAAATCTCCCAAGTGGCGACTCTGAATTAATTAAATAAATCATGTTTCGATTGTCCTTTAATTGGAAAAACTCCACTCGTGCCCTCGCGGGTTCGTGGAAAAAGGAGGTGTGACAGTGGGCAGTCAAGAAAATCAAACAAGTTTTTCTTACATTGAAATTTAGAAAGAACTTAAAAGAAAACATTGCTCCCTTACCTTTGGATTTTGGTTTTTGAATATGTACCTCTTTAGTCCACAAGTTGAACTAAACTTTCATAAGCCTTCTTCCTTTTAAGATCCAAACATATACTGTTCTTGAGCGAGCAACCCCGTCCTGGTAACATTGTTACACTGGTTTTAGAATTAGAAGCATTTCAAGTTCTTCTCTATTTTGCTTCACATTCGAGTGTTCGAGGCACTTGAAGATTTCTTTTGAAGTTGTTTAAATTTTGTTCGTTTGGTTTTGGAGTTGCTGTCCTGATTTTCTTAAATCTTCCGTTGGTTTGAACTATTCCTGGGTTTTGAATTTGCTACTACTCCGTTGTTTGTTTGTTGCCGTTGCTTTGCTGTGAGCTGTTTACTAATTCTTCCTCCTCTATTTTTATCTTCAAATTCCAGGTATGCATTCAAAACGCAGCTTATGTAATTATTTGAACCGAGAGATCAGGTATATGAAATGTTATCCCGGAAATCTTAGTTAAAATGTATATTGGTTCTTCTTTTTTCATGTCTACTTAGTTTTTTTTAGCATGTTTAAATTGGAATTGTTATAATTTAAATTAGGATTGTTTTAAAACTGCAATGGAATTTGTATTATTAATTCAAAACACTGGAAGCATGACTATTTCGATTAGCTGTTAGTTTCGAGCGCGTAGAACTTTATATTGTTATAAAGTTGTAGTAGTTTATTTATGAGTTTAAAAATGGCCTCCAACGATTAATTATAGATTTGACTTTGCTTTGAATTACTCTTAGGTGTTGAAATATTGTATAGAACTGGGTGCAAGTATAAATTTATTTTCTTGAGCACCGTTAAGCTTTTGTTATGGTAGGATTGTTTGCCGGAATTTCTAGTTTAAATAAGTGTTACATGCAACTTAACTATTAGGAAGTAATTTAAATAGGTCATGGGAGTTTTGGGTTAAAGCAGTGACACCATTAGCGAACAAGTGGACTAGGATTCATCCTACATAGATTTTTGTACTTGTAAATCCCTACCGTATATCAAAACTGTCAATATGATTTGTGAAAATTTTGTATGATTTTTACCTTTTGAATTCTTGTATAAAATGAACTATAGTGGAAGTTTAGATCGATAAGTTTAGACATTTGAAAGTTCTATCCTATTTAGATAGGAAATGTGATAAAATAGAGGCTTAATTATGTAAAGTTGCAAGTTCTGCTTTCCCAATCATGTCGTAACAAGTTAGTTAAATCAGAATCATTTTGTACACTATCGCTTCGCATAAATTAATTGGAAACAACTTAAGTAGATGTTTCACGTGAGTAGAGGTGTCGTCTAAAAAATTGATAGTTTGTTTACTCGGCGTAGACTAGAAATGAATAATCGGGGCACATGTTTGACCCACACACTTGTTAGGGGGTTGGGTTCAAATTGCGATTAGGCCCGTTTTTATCCAAATGTTTAAATTTACAATTTCTAAGATAATGAAAGCATTTAGTATTGATTAAAAGAACATAATTTATAACATGTATTGAAATCAGATATTATTAGCCAAATATAATAGTTTAAGCGACCGTGCTAGAACCACGGGATCCATGGGTGCCTAACACCTTCCCTCGGGTCAATAGAATTTCTTACTTAGAATTTCTAGTTCGCACACTTCATTTGGAAAGTCGAAATTTCCTCGATTCGAGATTTAAATAAATCGATAACTTGGGACACCTTAATTTATTTCAAGTGGCGACTCTAAAATAAATAAAATAATACCGTTTCGAATATTATCACTTAAATTAGAAAAATTCCCCTGCACATTTTTACCCTTCGGGATAGAATGCGCCAAAAGGAGGTGTGACACCAGTTAGTACCTCTCTTGCTGCTCATTTTATGTTATCAGCTGCTCAATCACCGTAGTCAAAGAAAGAAGAGAGGTATATGGAGAAATGTTTTGTGATTTTCAAAATTAGTAAGAGTGTTCGTCGGTCAGTACGGTATGGTATGTTATTTAATCGTTTCGGTCGGTATTTTTAGTATTCGATTTCTTAAATGTTATACAAATATCATATCTGATTATATTCGGTAGGCTTTTCTCTTTTCATTTGGTTTATTCGGTTTGGTAATTTCGGTTTATTCGATTTGAATATTAACTAGTGCATAGAGCTATAGATCGAAATATTCTTAAATAAATACTCAATAAAAAGTTCAAAACTCATCTACCATCAAGTATCAACTAACAGAAGCAAAAAAGGTATATAAGGGAATACATTTTGTAATTGTGGTCAATATTTTGGCTAGTGGAGTCCATCTCACATAAGCATACTTGTAAAGTAGACTTTGTTGGCAATATTCTTTGGGACCCAAAAATATTGCATTAAGTGGTGAATATCATTAGCGCAAGTTGTATCTTTTCTTTTACAACTAAGAGACCAAGGCATATTTGCCTATAAAAGGGAAGGTCGTTAGTTCATTTAAACACATCAACAAAACTTAAAGTTTTCATTTCTTATTTCTTCCTCTCCTCCTTTATTGAGAGTTGTTTGTAAGTGAACTGAGTGTTGGGAAACACTTGTGTGATTCCCTTTCTTTGGAGTGATCTTTTTAGGTTATTCTATCGGGAATATTTGAGATTAATTAGAGTATTTACTCTAAATTTGTACGCTCTTTTGTACTCTAGTTGCTATAGTAAATTTGCTCCACTCCGCTTGTGGACGTAACATTAAATTTATGTCTTCTTTATATGTTTTAATTGTCATTATGATCAACTTGCATTGTCGTTGCTATTGCCATTATAATAATATTTGGCTAAATTTTACATTGCTTGGGTTTCCGATCCTAACACATTTAATCATTAAAAATATCATGTTACTTTCTTAGAGTTAATTATTAAAATTAGAGAATGCAACAAGGACCAATCCAACATATGCAATAATAATATAAGAGTAATGGAGTAATAAACACCCCCAAAACCATTGAAATATTAGGCAAAACTGTTTGGCAACCTAGAGAGTAAGAATTAGAATCTGTATCCTACCTTATTCCTCTAATTTCCTAAAGAAGTGCATGAATTTTAATGCCAACCTCAACATGAATGCTAAAGAAAGTATTGTGTAATTTAGTATGTTGATTAGTAATATCTATAATGTGTAATTTACTAAAGTATATATTTCGGTATGGTATCGTTATTTCGAAATTAATTTTTTAAATACCAAACTACCATACCTAATACCAAATTATCTAAAACTTAATTAAACCAAACACCATATCAAATACCAAAATATTGAATACTAATACTAATATTTTCGATTTTGATATTATTAAATTACCCTAATTATACTGTTAACACCAAATACATAGGTCTCTTGACTTGTACATGGAATGGACATCGTCTACCTAATACTTTATTTCAATTCATTTCTTTGCATATGTCGCTTTAAATAACAAAGTACTGTTTGTAGCCCTTTGTACCATATTCATTTTTAATTATTCTCACTATAGTCTACTTCCATTAAAGAACGCATTTTATTTTTTCTATATAATAGAAAAGCCATGGTTTCGACATGGCTGCTTAGTGTCATTTGAGAAAAAGCTAAGGTTATTTCAAACTTTCACTAAACTGAATGCATCGTGGCTCAAAACCTCAAGCTGAATATCCACATATCATTGGGTTACCTTGGTTCTTTGTATATTCTTAGGAAATTTTTCAAATTTTAACAAGAAATATCAACTGAGTTACAACTTTGGTCTTTCAAGAAAGGGGATTCACCTTTATTCGGTTCAATTTCAAGCTCTTCTTTACCATCTCGATAATCCCATTCCATTCTTCATCAAACATCGGTATGTTCCTTCATGCAAAACACATGCGTCAATTTGTCTCCAAAGGTTGTGTTTTGGCCAACCTGCTTTCAAGCTCCAGATTTGTTCCATTCAACCTAGATAGTTCAAAAAGTTAGTTTTACTGTCTATTTATCACTTTAGATTGAACCTCTAATTGACTGATTTGCAGTTTTGTGATTTTGAGCAAGAATTTAAATTAGGGATCATAGTATAGTGTAGTTGTTAATATTTGATAAAATTGATAGTTCTTTGGCAATTAAATACTCAGGTCAGTTTATGTATTTCTTTTGCCCCTCTAATTTTAATTTTCTTGCTAACTTTTGTTTACTCTAATTATACCTCTAAGGTCTCAATATACATATGATTTTATCAGGATTAATCTGATGAGTTATTAATAATTGGTTTTAAGGATTTGCTTGTACATGATATTTACATATATCACCACCAGAGATTCAGGTGAGCTTTTTCTCTTTCTCTGAAAGCATGCAATTATGCAAATACTATCTCTCTTGCTGTATAGACAGTATTGTATTACTTCTTTTTGAAGATGATCAAGTCATATTGGAAATTATTGATATAGTTATAAATTGGCATGTGTTGTTCACCACTAAAATTGGATCTAATATGTTATTTTATCTCCTTCATTCTTTATTTTTGTAGGAGAACAAATGAAAAAAAAATATCTTTTAGTATTAACTTTATATATTTAGCTTAGAATTAGGTTGCGTTTTTAACTTATTTGGTGTCATTTACATATGTTATTTTATGGAAATAACTCATCTGATGATACTTTATTCTCATCATTGTAGTCTCTAGAAACCTCTATTGTGGATCTGATATTTGCATCCGCTAAAATACTGATGTGTTTAGGAACAAATAACTTATTTTGCAGCATATTTACAAGTAATAAGCAGGAGATATAATTAGTATTAAGAATCCTCAATTGCCTGTTGACCATCACTGATAGGTTAAATAGTGCAAAGATATCGATTTCGAGCTTCAATAAATATTGAAATGTCCCGGAGATGACTGCCTTTGTAATTTAAGAAAACAGTGCAGTTTATCACCTAGAAATAGCCTAAGTCTTTTAGGGCCAGTGTGCCAGGCCAAGACATAGTTTTTACAATGGTATTCAATTCCAAAAGTTATAAGCATGTGGATGTCCTGGTGTCATTTTTTTCTTATTGGATAATTTAGTTTTTAGGTTGATGGTACTGAGAAAATCGAAAAGTATGATATTGCAAAGAGTTGGTAAAATATGCTCCATATATCCCAAGCTACGCGCCGATGTAAGGGAAAAAATAAAAATAAAGAGGCAAATGCCTTCAAAATGTTGTAGATGCTTACATCTACTGCTTAGGATAAATCCACTTTCTGTAAGTTCTCATAAGTTAAGCATCCTCCTAATATCACTTGAATTCTGTCTACTTAATTGAAATGGAGTATATACCTGAATTATGCTTATAATATCAGTTTCAGAGGCAACAAGTTCAAAAGCAATATTTCAATATTTGGTCCTTTTTTCTTGATTTCCTCATTAATCTTTGTCACGACACTAGTTCACCAATCATGAACATGTCATGATGGCACCCAGTCCCCACGACTAGGTAAGCCTAACACGTTGCGGAATATATAAGTTATAAATACTTAAATAAGAAACAGCGGAAAAATAACATAAATGATATGTAATCCATGCCGCTTGGCACATACATCCGTCACACAATGAATAAAACACTACCAAGATCCGGAACCCCACGGTAACACAGACTAAAAGGGAAATACAACTATGGCTCTATGTGTAGAGAGTATCTAACAATGAAATGGAGAAAAGGTCAACTAGTAATACTAGAATAGAAGGGAAGCCTCCGGATCCGCGGACGTAGCAGATCAGACCTCGAAGTCTCCCAGAAAGCTGCGGAATCACCTAGCACGAGCCTGCTCTGATGTACCCGGATCTGCACAACAAAAGTGTGCAGAAGAGTAGCATGAGTACACCACGGCGGTACTCGGTAAGTGCCAAGCCTAACCTCGATGGAGTAGTGACGAGGAAGGTCAGGGCCCTACCGAGAGAACAATAACATAATGATCAAAACAATAATAAGCAGGAATAAGTAAGAATGAATCTGAAATAACAACATTAAAGTAATTACTACAACCGACTACGACTAGCTAACTACAAGTAACCAACACAGCATAAACTCAAACCAGCAAGTCCAGGACCTGTGGGAATTGAACCCACAGTCCCTCTTTATATCCAACAACTCACGAGCTACGGGAATTTAACCTGCAGTCCTAATATCAGTATCTCTGGGTCTCCGAGAATAGAACCTGCAGCCCGTATATCAACTCATGTCTCAATAATATCTCAATAACTCAGGATCTCCGGGAATCGAACCCGTAGTCCCTACCAATAACTTAGGATCTCGGGAATCGAACCCGTAGTCCCTACCAATATCTCAGGATCTCGGGAATCGAACCCGTAGTCCCTACCAATATCACGCCGGGTCTCTGGGAATCGAACCCACAGCCCTGGGTCTCCGGGAATCGAACCCGCAGTCCACAAGCACAGCCAATAAAGGAATCCACAGAGAGAATAATTATGCTTAACTATAACTTCCCGAAAAATAGTACCAATAATTAACAAGGAGTTCAAGTAAGGCAATTAGGCAACTAAACAGTTAAGTGCTACCTAATCATGCTCTTCTAACCACTACCGGGTAAAAATATCAAATTAACAGCCAAAGACAGAAATATCGCTCGTCGAACATTTTAAATAAAGTACGTGTTCAACAACCAGCGCATGTACACGCCTGTCACCTCGCGTACAAGGCATTTAAACTATCACATAATATCCTAGGGGTAAAATTCCCCCACACGAGGTTAGACAAGCCACTTACCTCAATTCCGGTACAAAACCGCTAAGAAATAACCTTCTTGCCGCGAATGTCGGCCTCCGCAAGTGTAGTATCTGATAAAAATTCAATAGAATCACATCAAAATAGGCCAATTGGGTATTACCCAATCAAAATAACTCAAAATGCACCAAAACCCACAAGTTGCCAAAACCCGACTTTCGGTACGCTTATCGAAAAATCACGAAAATTATATTTTCGGGTTCCTTATCTCAATACGAGTCTAGGTATATAAAATTTACCAAAATCGGACTCCATTTGCCCACTCAAATCAGAGATTTTCTAACATTTAGGCCTAGGGCTCAAACCCACCTTTAATCTTCCAATTTCGGTGAAATAATCACGGATTTCATGATAAACCAACGAATTAAGGTCAAGAAACTTACCCCCGATGATTTCCCGATGATATCCCAACGTTTCCCCTTCAAAATCCTCTCTTGGAGCTCAAAAATGGCGTTTTTGCGAATGAGGGTCGCGGGTTGACTGTTCTGGACTTAAATCCACTGCCAGACATTTTTACTCTATGCGATCGCATGAACACTGTTGCGATCGCATAGAACAAATTTTGACCCTCGCCAAACTACTCTATGCGATCGCATAGTCCTCAATGCGATCGCAATGCTCACAGAAATATAACTATGCGATCGCATGCCGTGCTCCGCGATCGCATAGAACAAAAGCTGGACCTGGGACCCCTCTTCTCTATACACTATGCGATCGCATAGGATTGTACGCGATCGCAGAGCACAACTTTCCAGAACTATGCGATCGCATATCCATGCCCGCGATCGCATAGAACAAATACTTGGCCTCTCCAAAACCTTCTATGCGATCGCATCAGCCCATTGCGATCGCATAGAGCATTCGTCTGCAACACACACCAGCAGTTAACAGCATTTCTAAAATGCATGAAATAGCCCGATTGGACCCCCGGATTCATCCCGTGACCCCCGGGATCCCAACGAAAACCACCAACCTATTCCAAAATATGATACGAACTTATTCTAATCATCAAAACACGTCTAACAACATCAAAACCCATAATTCACATCGAATTCAAGCCTAAATTTCTTAAAACTTTCCGAATTGCATATTCGATCAAAAACCCGACCAAATGACGTCCGAATGACCTGAAAATTTGCGGACATATCCAAAATCACATAACGAAGCTACAGAAATTGTCGGAATTCCATTCCGAACCCCCGGATCAAAATCTCACCTATCGTTCGGATTCGCCAAAAGTCCAACCTTCGGCATTTCAAGCCTAATTGAGCTACGGACCTCCAAAATACATTCCGAACGCACTCCCAACCCCGAAATCACCTAACGGAGCTAATGGAACCATCGAATTTCCGTTCCGAGATCTTCTTAACACTGTTCCGGCTACGGACCATTTCCTAGCTTTAAAGCTCTCGTTTAGGGACTAAGTGTCCCAAAATGCTCCAAATTTCATAACCGACTCTCCCGGCAACCCACAATAGCAGAAATGAACTTAGGGGAGTAGTTAACTTGGGGATTGGGGCGTAATTTTCTAAAACGACCGGTCGGGTCGTTACATCTTCCCACACTTAAAGATTCGTTCGTCCTCGAACGAGCATAGAAAACATACCGGGAGTAGTGAAAAGATGAGGGTACTGGCTGCGCATATCCTGCTCGGTCTCCCAAGTCGCCTCCTCGACCGGCTGGCCCCGCCACTGAACCTTTACCGAAGCGATGTTCTTTGACCTTAGCTTTATAAACTGCCTGTCTAGAATGGCTACTGGCTCCTCAACATAAGACAGATCCTTGTCTAGCTGAACGGATGTGAAATCCAACACATGCGACGGGTCACCATGGTATCTCCGGAGCATGGAGACATGAAATACGGGGTGAACTCCGGCTAGGCTGGGAGGTAAGGCCAACTCATAAGCAACCTCCCCAACACGCCTCAAAATCACAAAAGGGCCAATAAATCTAAGACTCAGTTTCCCTTTCTTCCCGAACCTCATAACACCCTTCATGGGCGAGACTCGAAGTAGAACCCGCTCGCTAACCATGAAAGCCACATCGCGAACCTTCTTGTCCGCATAACTCTTCTGTCTAGACTGGGCTGCACGAAGTCTGTCCTGAATCACCTTGACCTTGTCCAGAGCATCCTGAACCATATCAGTACCTAGCAACCTGGCCTCGCCCGGCTCGAACCAACCCACGGGAGACCTGCACCTCCTACCATATTGGGCCTCATACGGTGCCATCTGAATACTGGACTGGTAGCTATTGTTATAAGCAAACTCCGCCAGTGGCAGAAGTGATCCCATGAACCTCCAAACTCAATCACGCACGCACGGAGCATATCCTCCAAAAAACTGAATAGTGTGCTCGGACTGACCATCAGTCTGGGGGTGAAACATTGTGCTCAGCTCTACCCGAGTACCTAACTCCTGCTGTACGGCTCTCCAGAACCGTGAAGTGAACTGAGTGCCTTTATCTGAAATGATGGACACTGGGATACCATGCAGCCGAACTATCTCCCTGATATAGATCTCTGCCAGTCGCTCCGATGAATATGTAGTGCTCACCGGTATAAAATGGGCGGATTTGGTCAGCCGGTCCACAATGACCCAAATAGAATCAAACTTCCTAACCGTCCGTGGAAGTCCAGATACAAAGTCCATGGTAATGCGCTCCCATTTCCACTCGGGAATCTCCATCCGCTGCATCAATCCACCCGGACGCTGATGCTCATACTTCACCTGCTGGCAGTTGAGGCATCTGGAAACATAATCAACTATATCCCTTTTCATCCGCCTCCACCAGTAATGCTGTTTCAAGTCCTGATACATCTTCGCGGCACCCGGATGGATGGAATACCGCGAACTATGGGCCTCTGCTAGAATCAGCTCTCGAAGATCATCTACATTGGGCACACAAATACGCCCCTGCATCCTCATGACCCCATCATCCCCGACGGTAACATCTCGAGCATTACCACGCCGAACTCTATCCTGAAGGACAAGCAAATGAGGGTCGTCGAACTGACGCTCCCTGATGCGGTCAAATAGAGAAGACCGAGAAACCACACAAGCTAGAACCCGGCCGGGCTCCGAAAGATCCAGTCTAACAAACTGCCTGGCCAAAGCCTGAACATCCATCGCCATAGGCCTCTCCGAAGCTGGTAGATATGCTAAACTCCCCAAACTCTGTGCCCGACGACTCAAGGCATCAGCAACCACATTAGCCTTGCCCGGATGATAGAGAATAGTAATATCATAGTCCTTCGGTAGTTCCAACCATCTCCTCTGACGCATATTCAGGTCCTTCTGCTTAAGCAAGTGCTGCAAGCTCCGGTGATCAGTGTAGATCTCAGAAGGAACCCCATATAAATAATGACGCCAAATTTTCAAGGCGTGAACAATGGCGGCTAGCTCCAAATCATGAACAGGGTAATTCTTCTCATGCACCTTCAGCTGTCTCGACGCGTAGGCAATCACCCTACCGTCCTGCATCAATACCGCACCGAGTCCAACTCGTGAGGCATCACAATATACAGTATAGGACCCCGAACCTGTAGGCAACATCAATATAGGGGCCGAAGTCAAAGCTGTCTTGAGCTTCTGAAAGCTCGCCTCACACTCGTCCGTCCTCCACTGAAAAGGGGCACCCTTTTGGGTCAATCTAGTCATAGGTGCTGCAATCGAAGAAAACCCCTCTACGAAACGACGGTAATAGCCCGCCAAACCAAGGAAACTGCGAATCTCAGTAGCGGAGGAGGGTCTGGGCCAACTCTGCACGGCCTCCACCTTCCTCGGATCTACTCGAATACCATCACTCGACACCACGTGGCCCAAAAATGCCACCGAACTCAACCAGAATTCACATTTAGAGAACTTGGCATAAAGCTGCTTCTCCCTCAGAATCTGAAGCACTATCCTCAAATGCTACTCGTGCTCTTCCCGGCTCCGGGAATATACTAGAATATCATCAATGAAGACAATCACGAACGAGTCCGGATAAGGCCTGAACACACTGTGCATCAAATGCATAAAGGCTGCTGGGGCATTAGTCAGCCCAAAAGACATCACGAGAAACTCATAGTGACCATACCGGGTCCTGAAGGCGGTCTTCGGGATATCTGGCTCCCGAATCTTCAGTTGGTGATACCCAGAGCGCAAATCAATCTTACAAAACACCTGTGCGCCCTATAGTTGGTCAAATAAATCACCAATGCGAGGCAAAGGATACCGGTTCTTCACTGTAACCTTGTTCAGTTGACGATAGTCAATACACACACGCATAGAACCGTCCTATTTCTTCACAAACAACACAGGAGCACCCCAAGGCGAAACACTAGGTCGAATGAAACCCTTACAATATAACTCCTGTAACTGATCCTTCAACTCCTTCAACTCAGGAGGACCCATACGGCACGGTAGAATAGAAATGGGTTGAGTGCCCGGCAACAAATCAATAGCAAAATCAATATCTCTGTCGGGCGGCATACCCGGGAGATCAGCTGGAAATACATCAGCAAAGTCACGTACCAGAAGAACGGAATTAATAGAGGGAGTGTCAATACTGACGTCCCGCACATAGGCTAGATAAGCAGCACACCCCTTCTCAACCATACGCTGAGCTCTGAGAAAAGAAATAACACGGCTAGGGGTGTGATCTAGAGTACCACTCCACTCAATACGTGGAATGCCCGGCATAGCCAGCGTCACGGTCTTGGCGTGACAATCAAGAATAGCATAATGGGGCGACAACCAGTCCATGCCCAGAATAATATCAAAATCGACCATCCCGAGCAACAATAGATCCGCTCTGGTCTCAAAATCACAAATGGTAACCAAACACGACCGATATACACGGTCCACGACCAAAGAATCACCCACCGGAGTGGAAACATAAATGGGGGCACTCAAAGAATCCCGAGGCACACCCAGATGAGAAGCAAAGTAAGAAGACACATATGAAAAAGTGGAACCAGGGTCGAATAGAATCGATGCCTCCCTGTGACTAACCAGAATAATACCTGTGATAACAGAGTCAGATGCAACAGCCGCAGCCCGATCAGGAATAGCAAAGAATCTGGCCTGTCCCCCCTCTCGAGGGCGGCCTCTGGAACCCTGACCCCCGCCCCTGGCTGGCTGGGCAGTTGGAATAGCAGCTGGAGCTGGAATGATAGCCTGCTGACCCTGAGAGCCACGCGGATGCTGTGCTGACTGATGAGGTGCTCCTCTCCTGCGCCTGGGGCACTCCCTAACCAGGTGGCGAGTATCCCCGCACTCAAAACAAGCCCTGGGAGGACGCGGTGGCTGTGACTGACCGGCCTTACCCCCACTAGCCTGACCTCTGGAAGGACCCCGCGCAGGAGGTGCACTGGAAACTGGGGGAGCATAATAGGGCTCCTGAGGTGCTGGAAGAGCTGGGGTACTACCGGCTGCGGGCAATGCTGAGTGAACTGGACGACCGGAATAACCCCTACCAAAACGACCGGCTGCTGAAGTGCGGGCACTAGAGAAGTGGCCCGACTCTCGAGACCTCTTGGCCTCTCTATCTCCTCGCTCTCTAGGGAGCATACTCTCGATCCTCCTGGCAATGCTAACTGCCTGCTGATAAGATATATCTGTCTCCAACTCTCTGGCCATGCTGGATCGGATAGGCGGAATCAGGCCCTCGATAAATCTCCGCACTCTCTCCCGAACCGTGGCTACCAAGGCCGGTGCATGCCTGGCCAGACGGGTGAAACTGATGGCATACTCCGATACCGACATGGAGCCCTGTCGCAACCGCTCAAACTCCGAGCGCCAAGAATCCCTAAGGCTCTGTGGAACAAACTCCCTCAAAAACAGATCTGAAAACTGCGTCCAAGTCAATGAAGCAGACTCCTCTGGACTATCCAACTCATACGTGCGCCACCAATCATAAGCGGCCCCACGAAACTGAAAAGCAGTGAAGGAAACCCCGCCGGTCTCCACAATCCCCATAGTACGAAGAATACGATGACACTCCTCTAGAAAACCCAATGCATCATCTGAAGCCAAACCACTAAACACTGGAGGGTCATATTTCTTGAACCTCTCCAATCTACGCTGCTCATCCTCAGAGGCAGCTGGTCCACCTCCTGGTTGTGCTGGGGCGGCAGGAGGCATAACCAAAACATCTGGAACATGTCCCACTGGCACACGCTGCTCCGGTGTAACGGCTACGGGAGTCTGGGCCCCTCCCCCGGCCTGAGATGTAGCTGCAACAAGAGGAAGCGGTCCTGCCTGGGCTAAAGTGGTATACATGCTCATGAACTGAGCCAGGGTCTCCTGTAGTGCTGGAGTAGTAGCAGCTGTAGTCGGTGTACCAGGTGCCTGCGCTCCAACCTGGTCTACCTGTGGCACCTCAGCGGCAGCGCGCGCGGGTGTTGTGGCTGCACCTCGGGCGCGTCCTCGTCCTCTACCTCGGCCCCGGCCTCTGACGGCGGCAACAGGGGGCGCGGGTACCTGATCATCGCGAGTAGATCGTGTCCTCACCATCCTGTGAGAGAATAGAAATCAATAATTTAGATTTTTGATGCCAAAAATGTCGCACGACAAGGAATCCAAAGAAATGAAGAGTTTTCCTAAACAGTTACATAGCCCCTCGTAGATAAATACAGACGTCTCCGTATCGATCAGCGAGACTCTAAGTAACCAGTCTGTGTTCCGTGACTCCTATGAACCTAGAGCTTTGATACCAACTTGTCACGACCCTAGTTCACCAATCATGAACATGTCGTGATGGCACCCGGTCCCCACGACTAGGTAAGCCTAACACGTTGCGGAATATATAAGTTATAAATACTTAAATAAGAAACAGCGGAAAAATAACATAAAAGATATGTAATCCATGCCGCTTGGCACATACATCCGTCACACAATGAATAAAACACTACCAAGATCCGGAACCCCACGGTAACACGGACTAAAAGGGAAATACAACTGTGGCTCTATGTGTAAAGAGTATCTAACAACGAAATGAAGAAAAATGTCACTAGTAATACTAGAATAGAAGGGAAGCCTCCGGATCCGCGGACGTATCAGATCATACCTCGAGGTCTCCCAAAATGCTGCTGAATCACCTGGTGTGAGCCTGTCCTGATGTACCTGGATCTGCACAACAAAAGTGTGCAGAAGAGTAGCATGAGTACACCACGGCGGTACTCGGTAAGTGCCAAGCCTAACCTCGATGGAGTAGTGACGAGGAAGGTCAGGGCCCTACCGAGAGAACAATAACATAATGATCAAAACAGTAATAAGCAAGAATAAGTAAGAATAAATCTAAAATAACAACAATGAAGTAATTACTACAACCGACTATGATTAGCTAACTGCAAGTAACCAACACAACATAAACTCAACCAGCAAGTCCAGGACCTGTGGGAATTGAACCCACAGTCCCTCTCAGGAGCTATAGGAATTTAACCCGCAGTCCCAATATCAGTATCTTTGGGTCTCCGGGAATCGCGGGAATCGAACCCGTAGTCCCTACCAATAACTCAGGATCTCGGGAATCGAACCCGTAGTCCCTACCAATAACTCAGGATCTCGGGAATCGAACCCGTAGTCCCTACCAATAACTCGGGATCTCGGGAATCGAACCCGTAGTCCCTACCAATAACTCAGGATCTCGGGAATCGAACCCGTAGTCCCTACCAATATCACGCCGGGTCTCCGGGAATCGAACCCACAGCCCTGGGTCTCCGGGAATCGAACCCGCAGTCCACAAGCACAGCCAATAAAGGAATCCACAGAGAGAATAATTATGCTTAACTATAACTTCCCGAAAAATAGTACCAATAATTAACAAGGAGTTCAAGTAAGGCAATTAGGCAACTAAATAGTTAAGTGCTACCTAATCATGCTCTTCTAACCACTACCGGGTAAAAATATCAAATTAACAGCCAAAGACAGAAATATCGCTCGTCGAACATTTTAAATAAAGTACGTGTTCAACAACCAGCGCATGTACACGCCCGTCACCTCGCGTACAAGGCATTTAAACTATCACATAATATCCTAGGGGTAAAATTCCCCCACACGAGGTTAGACAAGCCACTTACCTCAATTCCGGTACAAAACCGCTAAGAAATAACCTTCTTGCCGCGAATGTCGGCCTCCGCAAGTGTAGTATCTGATAAAAATCAATAGAATCACATCAAAATAGGCCAATTGGGTATTACCCAATCAAAATAACTCAAAATGCACCAAAACCCACAAGTTGCCAAAACCCGACTTTCGATACGCTTATCGAAAAATCACGAAAATTATATTTTCGGGTTCCTTATCTCAATACGAGTCTAGGCATATAAAATTTACCAAAATCGGACTCCATTTGCCCACTCAAATCGGAGATTTTCTAACATTTAGGCCTAGGGCTCAAACCCACCTTTAATCTTCCAATTTCGGTGAAATAATCACGGATTTCATGATAAACCAACGAATTAAGGTCAAGAAACTTACCCCCGATGATTTCCCGATGATATCCCAACGTTTCCCCTTCAAAATCCTCTCTTGGAGCTCAAAAATGGCGTTTTTGTGAATGAGGGTCGCGGGTTGACTGTTCTGGACTTAAATCCACTGCCAGACATTTTTACTCTATGCGATCGCATGAACACTGTTGCGATCGCATAGAACAAATTTTGACCCTCGCCAAACTACTCTATGCGATCGCATAGTCCTCAATGCGATCGCAATGCTCACCGAAATATAACTATGCGATCGCATGCCGTGCTCCGCGATCGCATAGAACAAAAGCTGGACCTGGGACCCCTCTTCTCTATACACTATGCGATCGCATAGGACCTGTACGCGATCGCATAGAACAACTTTCCAGAACTATGCGATCGCATATCCATGCCCGCGATCGCATAGAACAAATACTTGGCCTCTCCAAAACCTTCTATGCGATCACATCAGCCCATTGCGATCGCATAGAGCATTCGTCTGCAGCACACACCAGCAGTTAACAGCATTTCCAAAATGCATGAAATAGCCCGATTGGACCCCCGGATTCATCCCGAGACCCCGGGATCCCAACGAAAACCACCAACCTATTCCAAAACATGATACGAACTTATTCTAATCATCAAAACACGTCTAACAACATCAAAACCCATAATTCACATCGAATTCAAGCCTAAATTTCTTAAAACTTTCCGAATTGCATATTCGATCAAAAACCCGACCAAACGACGTCCGAATGACCTGAAAATTTGCGGACATATCCAAAATCACATAACGAAGCTACAAAAATTGTCGGAATTCCATTCCGACCCCCGGATCAAAATCTCACCTATCGTTCGGATTCGCCAAAAGTCCAACCTTCGGCATTTCAAGCCTAATTGAGCTACGGACCTCCAAAATACATTCCGAACGCACTCCCAACCCCGAAATCACCTAACGGAGCTAATGGAACCATCGAATTTCCGTTCCGAGATCTTCTTAACACTGTTCCGGCTACGGACCATTTCCTAGCTTTAAAGCTCTCGTTTAGGGACTAAGTGTCCCAAAATGCTCCAAATTTCAGAACCGACTCTCCCGGCAACCCACAATAGCAGAAATGAACTTAGGGGAGTAGTTAACTTGGGGATTGGGGCGTAATTTTCTAAAACGACCGGTCGGGTCGTTACAATCTTATTTGTTTGTAGAAGTTGATAGACATTGCTTCGGATAAAAAAATATTATATTATTACATAAAAAGAATAGAAGTGAAGTATTACTATTTTTGCTTCAGAAAACTGCATCATCTTTCTTCTTCTCTTATCACCTTTTAGCTCTTTCAAGCCAGCAAACCCTTTCAAAACCCTTACTAGTGAACCATACTCACCAACAATGTCCTAATGCATGATTGAAGCTTGTAAAATATTAGTAGTTTCAGCTAAAGAAGATCATTTAGGAGTATATTAATCTATCTCTGACTCAAAGTACTATTTAGGGATGGTCAGAAGATTATAATTTCGTTATATACTATGCATTAGTTTTCATATAATTTCTTCTGCCTCCAGGCATTGGATTGAAGGTGATGTGCTACTTGAACTCAAATCTATCTGACCTTCAATTAATCTTTGTCCAACTAGAGCTCAAACAAAAATATTAGACTAATTTGAGGGATGACGCAACCGAATTGGTTAAGGAGTTGAAAATACTTCTAGGTTTGACCAATCTTTCCTTTGTTCTTCAACAACCCAAAATTGTAACCTTTGTACATATCTCATTTGGCTATTTTATACAAGACTTTGGCTTTTACAAAAATTAATAAATAGAAAGCACACTCTTCCAATGAAAATGGATAAGACAAGTGATGTTTGAGGATTAAGATATGATAGAAGAGGCACAAAGGGACAGAGCAATGCATCCTAGCAAAGTTGCGAGTGTTAATTTTTTTCAGGCTAATGGCTTTTTTCGCATCTCTCACAAAAACCTTACACACGTGTTAGGTCAAGATAGAGAAATAAATTCTTACAGCATTGAATTTTACTTAAAAAGTTCTAACATCTTACATGTTCCTCACAACTTCAATACTTACGTGATCCGATAGTAAGTCCTTCAAAAAATTTTATTATTTGTGTCACTATTGAGTTAGGATACTAAATACCGCGTTATTTATGTCACTATTGAGTTTATGGTTCTAATTAATTGCTTGAACGTTGCAGCAAATAGAGAACATGGTAAATTTTCTAGCTATCTGGATTTTATGATTTAAGTTACCATTGTCTATTGTCCATTATGACTGCCTACGTTGGTCAACACACTCCATTGGGACAACTTGGAATGAGATACTTAAGCTGCATACTGGTTTCTTTATGTCCCAATAATGCGAGTCATTCTTTTTTCGTATTTTACCATCTAATAGTATGATGTTGCCATGGATGTAAAAGATGAATCATTTGACACCAACACAACAATCCATTAGTGAATATTCTGTTCCAAAAATATATGTAAATAAATATGCAACAATTATATACAATGTTGCATATTATATTTTATTTGGATTAAGTGCATCAACTTCTCCCCCCCCCCCCCCCGCAATTTCATATCAAGATAAACTTGAGCTCCAAGTTTTATAATGTTGGGCTCGTGCTTGGGAGCGGGCTAATACTATCTAGTTTTCTTTTAAGTAAAAGTTGTGCCGTTTCGGTTCTACTTACATTACAAGTATAGACACTACAAGTACCTGTTTATAGTAAGGGTAAATAGGTAATTAAAAAAAAAGTAAGTAATTTAAGTACTTTAAGTGGGCATTTGGACATAAGAATTGTAAAATTCCAAAAATAAATGAAAAAAATTTCAAGCGAAAATGGTATTTGAAATCTAGAGTTGTGTTTGGACATGAATATAATTTTAGATTGTTTTGAAGTTTTGTGAGTGATAATTTTGAAAAATAACTTTTTGAAGTTTTTCAAATTTTTGAAAAATTTCAAAATGTATCTTGAAGTAAAAATTGAAAATTTTATGAACAAACGCTAATTTCGAAAAAAAGTGAAAATGTTTTGAAAAATTCTAACATGATCTTTGAATTTTTGTGAGTGATCTGAATAAAAATTCTGAAAACAAACTTTCGAGAAATAGACTTTTAGAATTTTTTAAATTTTCAAAAACTTCTAAATTTAGTTTGGATTAAAAATAAAAAAAATTATGGCCAAACGCTAATTTTGAAAAATAAAATCGAACGTCCAAACGTGCTCTAAAATTACATTGATATGATTCAAAAAAGATTACAGTGATTTTTAAAATATTCTTTAATTGTTGGTGTATTATTAATTAAATTTAATCATATTCTAAAAGTTGTAAGACCTTATTGTTTCGAACCAAACAAAACCTCCAAAAACTTCTCTACAATTCCAAACAAACCGAATCACACAAGTTATGGATCCTCATCAAAACCCTAGTTTTTGTACTCACAATGTGCAACAGCAACAGAAAGAGAAGAAAGCCGCAGGCATGGATAAATTGAGAGAAGCCATATTGAAACTGTCAAACAGTGAACCAAATGGGCCATTATCACCCACCCAGAACTCCATTCTTCAACAACGCCTTTCCCATTTCCTTTCTTCTCTTCATACTACCCCTGATCATCCTCCTTATTCTTGGGTAAGTAATAATTTCATGATTTTTAAACAGTTGGTACAAACTAGTTTTACTGCACCCATTAATTAATCTTTTATTAAAGTAATTGTCAACTTAATTATTTATAGAATTAGAGACAGAAAAAAGAAAAATGGTATTCTGTCAATAAATTTTTTTATAATAAAAAGGTCTCTAAGTGTGAGGCCTAGTGGCTGGATTGAGAATCATGAGATCTTTGGTTCAAACAAATTCCAACGAAGATAAATACAATACGTGATTTCTTTCTATATATTTAAACCCCATGCGTTGGTGGATAGAGTTGCTTGGTACCTGTTGATGGTGGGAGGTGGGAGGTGGGAGGTATCAGGTCTAATTAGTCGAGTGGGTGCAAACTGGCCCTATCAAAAAGAAAAAGAAGTATTCGATTGGAGGAGGGATTACCTCTTAGATGACTCAATGTTTCAAAGATCGACAAGTTCTTGGTGCACTCTGTGAAACTCAATGAATAATGGAGCCAGGGGTTGAGCTAAACGGAGGCAAGGGATTTGATTGAATCCCCTTTGCTGGAAAATTATAGTTTACAAATAGGGTAAATGTGAAAAATTGTACTTGGGTTATATATGAACAATTCAATCCCCTTGACATACAAAAGATATAGTGTAGTGATAAACGGGGTTAAAAATTTGCTTGAGGTCACATGTTCAAATCCTAGGAGTGAATTTCTGCCTCCGCCATTGAATGGGGCCGCCCCTAGGTCTTTTACCGTTAAATATCTGACTCTTGTCTGTGGTTAGAATCTAACTTGTGACCTGCGGCTGACCATGCATTACAAGATCACTCATACCACTAGATCAACGCCCTAGGGCAAGATGACCCAAGTTATTAAGCTATTGAAACTGTAGTTACCTAAGGACGAGTACTAAATTTAGAGTGCCCAAGTTCTGGGCTTTTAGCACCAGAGCAAGTTCTGATTTCTTTTGTACGAAACATTGTCTTGTTTTACTCAATGATGGGTACGGGTTCCATTGTATGAGATGTATATATAGGTGAAGTTTTATGTGTCTGTATTATTAAGTTTGGTGAATAGTTTGACAAGCTTTATCGATATGGGTATGGTGGGAAAACATGAATTCTTGGCTTTTAGTATTTATTTTGAATGCTAGGATCGTTAGCCTGCCTATGTGTATGAGTCCAGATATCAGAGAATGTTTTTTCCATGATTTTATGTTGGGGCTTATCTCAAGACTTATTGAGTAATAATAATTGCTCTCTTGAATGAAAAGGAAATAGTTATTCTCATTTTGTTAATGCGTGTTTGTCGGATTCTTGTCAATTCTGGTCTTTTCATGTTATTCGGTTCATATGTATCTTGTGGAAAAGTTAGCTTTACTTTTTAATTATAATGTTAATGTTTTCCTCAAGACACTAGCCAAAAAGATTTGCTTTGGAAAGTTCTTTTCTTAATTAAGAGCTTGATTAATCAAAGTAGCAATCCAAGTTCAGATCTCGGAGAGTTGATAAGCAATTTCTCTTCTTCCCATTCATCTTTAAAGAGTAACAATGAATAGTTTTGAATCCTCAGTTTCCACATAGTTGAAGATTTTCCTTATTGGCCTAATCAAATGTTTTCTTCTTGTTATAGATGATTCAAAGGGCATTGCAGGAATTGGATGAAGAAGGAGGTTCGACTGAAGACTCAATATCTAAGTTTATCAAGAAAGAATATGACAATTTGCCAGTGGCTCATATGTTCCTGCTGAAACATCATTTACAGAAGCTGTCTGAAAATGGTGAAATTCTTATGATTGATGGAGGAGGGCGCTTTTTGCTTTCTGATGGTGGCGACAATAGCTTCAATCCAAAAACAAAAACCAAGAGGAAGTACAGGAAGAGGAAGGGAAGGTGGGGTTGGGAGATTAAGCCAAAGAAGCGGCGGCGCAAGGAAAGGAAGGAGAAAAAGCATGATGATGTAAAAGCTGTTAAAGAAGAGAAGTTGGATGAACAACAAAATGTAGTCAATCATGGGCAACAAAATGGAATACACTGGGAGTTGAATGGGCATCATAATGAACCGAAAACAGATAAAGAAGAAGGGCAATTAAGTGCGAGGCAAAATGGTGTAACTGGAAATAAAGTACTTCCCGAAGGAGGTCTAAAGATCAAATTACATAATCAGAAAGGGAAGCAACAATTTGAAGGACCACCACAGTCTTTTGTTTCTAGTGAGAGTGATGTAGGTAGTAAGGCAGTATCTGAGCATTTAGATGATTTGAAATTGCAGCAACAGAAGCTTAGTCTCAGCGGAGTTGAGAAAACAGCTGACATTTGTAGTTTATATCCACTGGAAACTGAACAACCTGAAGATAACCTGCCTCAATTATTAAGTCCCCAAGCACCTCCAGGTTTTGAGTTTATGGTGGTGGAGGATGCCACAGAAAATAACTCTGCATCAGTTGGTTTGGACTCCACGAAGGAAGATTATGTTGAACCTAGAATTGATGACTTGTCTGATGCATCAAAACAGTCTAAAGAGAGTCTAGAGCAGCAGAGGGAGTATGAATACACCAATGATGGATCTATGTCATCAGCAACTGTATTGTCCTTAAACCAGAATCAACAAACTGAAAGGCTAGAAGATGAGCTTGTTGCCGAGGATTTGTTGAAGACTAAGAATCAGCAAAAGAAGCACGATGCTTTGCAGCATTTGAAGAATACCAACAAGGCGCAAAGGAAAGGAACAGTAACACAGAATGCACCACTAGATTTGACTTTGCAATGTGAGCTGCAGGAGCAGCATATATCAGACAGAGGCACAAGGCAAGTACAGTTAGCACCATCAGAACCCAAGCAGCAGCTGTCCGCTCCGAGAAGACTGACAAGAAGTCAGCTAAAAGAAGGGTCCAGAACTCAACTGTTTGCTGCGAAACAGCTAGAGCAAGAGAGGAGCTCATCAGAACCCAAGCAGATGCCCATTCAGAGAAAAAGGACAAGAACTCAGCTAAAAGCGATCATAACTCAACCCGCATCATCAACTGATTTGTTTGCCTTGAAACATCTTGAGCAAGAGAATTCACCTGAACTTAAGCAGCAGGTAGATATGCCGTGTGACCTCAGTAAGAAGACAGGAGCTCTGCTAAATGAAATGATAATTCCAGATACTCACGAGAGTTTGGACAAAAGAGAGGCGCAACCGACGATAGAACTGTCAAAGATGGAAGAATCTCACGAGATTGTACTTGCAATGATTGAGCCATCATCTGAAAAGAAGCAGCAGCTGGAAGAAGGGACATCTACCCTGGAGAAGCTCATCGAGGATGATGAGTCTACAGGATTTGAGGCAGTGTCGATTGAGATGTCATCTCAAACTGATCGTGAACAAAGACAACTGAAGCGCTGGAGCAGAGACCGATCTGAACCTAAATCAGTAAGTGCCTCTGGAGTTGAACCATTGCCATTCTGTGCCTCAGCAGATAAACATTTAGTACAATTTGAAGAACCTTTGGCATTGGCGACAAGTGAGGAGGCGTTGAATTTGACTGATCCTCAGCATGAGATGCTCTTGGAGCAACCAAAACGTCAGCTTCGTCGGAGGCCTCTTAAGTACAAGGAGGATGAGGCCAAACTAGGTACTAGTACAGTTTCAGTGCTGGCAACAAATGAGGAGGCGTTGCCTGATAAAAGAACAAATGAGGAGGTGTTATGTTCGAATGATTCTCAGCATGAGGTACACTTCAAGCAACAAATACAAAAGCATCGTGGGAGGATCCCCAAGGGCAATGACGACGGGGCCAAACCAGGTACTACAATTTTGAAGAAGTTGGGAGCATCTAAGAAGTCAAATAACAAACAAAATGGTCGAGGTCTAGGAAGGCCTAGGAAGACACAGTAAAGTGAGAATTGCTGTTTCTTGATTCTTAAGATGATTAATGGTATAAATCGAGAGATAGATCCTAGAAGTTCAAATGTTAGTGAATAACAGTAGTTGCTTGTAGTTCTCTAATAGTAATGCTATAAATTGAGATAACCTGGCACTGTACAGTAGAGGTACAATATAGTAATTCAAGCTAATAGCTTGAGTGACATACCTAAATGAAGCTATAACTCTATTTTATTAATCGCTTGTAGTTCTATTTTCTTTTTAAATTTTGCACTATAAAGTAGAGGTTATAATAGAGTACTCCCGCAATGAAGAATTAATCTGAGAAAAGGAAGTTGGTGCATGGTTTTTAATCTCGATTTAGAAGCCTTTGTATTACATCACTATGAAGTAGAGAGTAGAGACCTTGATAGAATTTGTAAAGACTCAACAGGCTAAGCCTGTTGACTGCTGTAGCTATTTATAAAATGCTTTATTTTACCAAAAAGAAGTTACTGCGTCTCTCTTTTGCTGCATCATGGAGTTAGTGTAGAAGATGAAGGCTTTGATTGTTTAAGGATTATTGAAGTAGAATGGAGTCATGTTGTTCGGACTCTCAAAAAGTGCTGCTGCACCCATGTCAGATCCTCCAAAAATGCACTAAATTTGGAGGATCCGACATGCACCTAATAACATTTTTGAAGAGTCCGAGTAACACATGAATGGAGTTTCTGGCTCGGTTCGGTTATTTCACTTTGGTAGCATCTCTTTAGCTGTTGAAGCACCTATGATTTTGTCTCCCAGCTCTCCGTCCGGAAGTGAGAATCATTGCCTCGAATTTTTCTGGAATCTTTCCTGCTCTTGCTAATGTGTAGACTATTTAAGATGGTATCATAACTGATTCAATTACCTCTCCACTTAGAGATTTAGGTAAAGTTGATTGATTGATTGATATATTTACTTGTGTAGTTTGATAGTTGAGTTTCATGCATATTCAAGATATTCGACTAATTTTAGGCAAATCCCTTCGAGCTTTGTAAGGCTATGTATAATTGAGCAAGTTTATATGAAGCTCTTGAGAATGGAGAAATTTTGATAGTGTGAATTAGCTGGACCAATGAGTTTCTGATAGTTAAATCAAAAGAAGAAAGTTTGTATGAAGCTTTGTCTATTGTATGGATTTTCTTTTTCGATCATTCTTCTGAACTTAAATGGAATACCAGATATCGAATTTTCTTGATACTTAAAAGATAAAGACTATTTTCTTACAGTTATTATACTGTTTAAGCTTGAATTTCTTGTAACATAGTCTTGAGATAATGTCATGTTCATGATTCATAGGTGGACCTTTTGATTTTTTTTTTTTTTTTTTTTACTTATGTTAATTTTCCAGTATGAAGTTGGGATTAGCTAATAAATAATACAATTATCTTCATATATTCTCAACTGAACAAAGCAAAATAAAATAAAGTAAAGGAGTTTACCAAAATGACAAGACATTTCAACCAAGTATAGTAATGGGGGGGGGAGGTTATCATCCATTAAAAAAAACGTATTGGACTACTTGCCAATGTATACTAAATGGGGGAGGGTAGTATGTACGCAGACTTTACCCCTACCCTGGGGTAGAGAGGCTGTTTCCAAATAGACCCCCGGCATCCTTCCCTCCAAGAACTTCCCACCTTGCTCTTGGGGAGATTCGAACTCACAACCTCTCGGTTGGAAGTGGGGGTTGCTTACCATCAGAGCAACCCCTCTTGTCAAACTGAATCGAAGCACTTTTTTCAATTAAATACAGTTCAAGGGAATAATCATAGAAATAATGATGATTATCATTACCATTAAAATTATTATCATTATTATTGTTACTGTTACTTCTCTTGAAAAACAAAATTCCCTCTTTGTTTCTTCCATTCTTTATAGTTTCACGCTTAATTGCATGTTCATCCCTACTTAATTAAAGGGGAAAAGGGTATACTGATATTAAAAAACATAAGTAATATCGGATAAATCTGTTTATTTATTTGATTACTTCTTACCTTTTTTTTTTAGATTTCGATATTCAAAAATGTGAAATTAAGCTCAGTTCGATTTTGATTAAAGCTCGTTTCACTTAGACTCAACCTGCCAAAGTTCAGTTCCATCAAAGTTAATATGTAACAATTTTCTTATTTAAACTAATAATTCATAGTGAACCCATTAATTTTAGAGAATTTTTCATAAAAAGCATTCATTAAGACCTAATTAGCAATAAATAGAAACTATTTCTTGTATTACATGATATAGGAATGTTTTACGGTATTCTATAATGTATTTAGTGTATTAAACAAGTTGTATTTAATGATACAACATAAAGATTCGCCACAGAAACAGGGATTGCTATAAATCCCAATATGTATTTAAGTGTATTAATATGTATTAAGCGTGAAAATAGTAACGGGTAAGCGCAAATCTGGGGAAGATGAATAAGATATAAACGAAAGGAAATCAAAAAAAAATTGATTTCCATTATTTTAGTTAACTAACTTAAATATACGAAATCCATAGCTATACTTGTCTATATTGAGCCAATTTAACGACAAAAAAATAGAGGAATACAAATCTGAACACCGTATATTGAGTATTCATCAGTCGTAGGCTATAATTTCAGAAAATACACTACTAATATATGTTGTATAAAACAGATATAAGTTCATTTATGTAAGATAAATACAATTGAATACATATACATACTATTATAAATTCTACTGGAATAACAATACTAATTGAAAAAAATATTAGATATGCATACTGTGAATAAACAAAATACAGTAAACATAAATTAATAAAAAATAAACATGACATAATAAAATCTGACGGGAGTTATAGTGGTGAGAGAAAAATAAGGCTTAAATATAGGAAATCATTAAATTTAGATTTTTTGTTACAAAATTAGAAAATATTATTATATTATGTAAAATTTTAAAAAGGTATTTATATGTTATAATTAGGTCTTAACATATTTTATAGGTGATAAAATTTCCTTAATTTTAACTATGGAAGATCGGGTGGAATGAATAGAATTTTTATACCATTAATTATAGGTCTAAGGTTCAAATTCTTTGAAATGAAAAAAACTTTAGTAAAAAACACTTTTTCTTTTAATTGACTTTATGAGGCACGAATTAAGATTAGTCAGAAAACCCAAAAAGTCACACACACATTATTTTTTAGGCTTCTTACTGATTTCAAGTCAAGAAACATTCTATTTTTCACAAATTATGATCAATCAATAACTATACACAGAGTTACCGCAAGGAATGCAACTTCATAGATTCAAATCTTAAGTAGTTTAATCTCTGTAACTTTCAAAAATCAAATCTTAAGTTATTCTATCTTTCAAATACAACTTCAGAAATTCGAATATTAAGTTGTTCAATCTATTCAATGCAACTTTAGAAATCAAATCTTTTAAGTTTTTCTATCTTTCAAAATGCAACTTCAGAAAAACTCAAATTTTAATCAGTTCAATCTCTTCAATGCAACGTTAGATTTCTAATCTTGAGTTCTGAAACACAAACTTGTTATTCGAATATTAACAATTCAACACACGATTCACACCTAATCTACCCCAAATGAGCTCAAATTTGAATATAACTTTTAAATATCATAATAAAGAACAAACCTCAATTATCAAATTGTCAATACAACGACAAATCTAACAAACCTATTTTGCAACTAAGAAGAAGAAGAAATCCTAAACATAACCTGCAATGGTATTTTGCAAACTAAGAAGAAGAAATCATTAGCACAACCTACAGTGGTATTTTGTAAATTAAGAAAAGAAGAAAAATGTATGTATCCGAAGTTATCAAAAACTATTATCAATTAAACTTATTTTTTTTAAATTGGGTACAGTGACCAAATAGGATGCCCTATGAAATTTCCACTCTAGAAATGAAGAAACCCTCGGTGGGATAGAGATCCTTATCTCTTATGAGTCTTGCGCAATAAATTTTAATTAGTCAAACCAATAATTTTCGAATACCAAAGGATTAAAAGGAAAAATATGTTGTCATTGATGTGTAATTAATGTGGTTGACTAAACATTTTTTAAGCGGAGCAAATGATTAATCATCATTACAACTTGCATATCACCGTAATGGCTGCGGATGATCTGCCTATTCTATAGGTAATTAATATTAAAATTATATTTTTGGAATTCCAAAGAAACCGACATTCGCTACCATCTTATTGTATAATAACCTGCAAATAACACATGGGATATAAATTGTACTAGGTAAACCCCATACGACAAGCTCAGACCCAAAGAGCATTGAGGGTGGATCGAACCAGCGTTGTTCGTATGGCCGAACTCAACTGGGCTCAGACCCAAAAAACATAGAGGGCGAATTGAACCCTGCCCGTGTGGACAAGTACTCCCTCCAAACTCACAACCGATACAATCTTACTGTTTAATAACCCGTAAATCATATAGGGTATGTATATAAACCGCACTATACAATGTCCCGTACAACAAGCTCAGACCCAAAGAGTATTGAGGGTGGATCTAACCAACGTCGCCCGTATGGACAACTCCCTCCAAACTCAACTAGGTTCAAACCCAAAGAATATGGAGGGGGATCGAACCCATGTGGACAACTCCCTCCAAACCCACAACTGTTACAACCTTATTGTATAATAATCTTCAAATCATACAAGGTATATAAACCGTACTAGGCAAGCCCTGTACGATAAGTTCATACCCAAAGAGCATTGAGGGTGGATCGAACCAGCGTTACCCGTATGGACAACTCCCTTCAAACTCAACTGGGCTCAGACCCAAAAAACATTGAGGAGGGGATTGAACCCGCGTCGCCCGTGTGGACAACTCCCTCCAAACCCACAACCGCTACAATCTTACTATATAATAAGCCGCAAATCACACAGGGTAAATAAATTCGCACTAGGCGAGTCTCGTACGACAAGTTCGAATCCAAAGAGCATTGAAGCTGGATCGAACCAGCATCGCCCGTATGGACAACTTCCTCCAAGCTCAAGTGGACTCAAACCCAAAAAATATTGAGGGAGGATCGAGACAACCCCGTCCAAACCCAACTGGGCCGTCCCTTCGGACTATTAAAAGTATTAAAAGTATTTGACGCGTTATTCTTAAGAATTTATCAGACTTTCCTCTTTCTTTCCTTATTATTATTCTGAAACTGCAGGAGCTTAAGCGTAGGTCAGTTGATTCAATAACTTGCTCTCTCTCTCTCTTGTTATTATTGTTGTGGACGCAGACAGTTTGTCAGAAAAAAAAAAAAAAAAGAGAAGATAAGATAAGATAAGGCTCGCAATTTAAGGTGTCGGACTTTCCACTGTTTACGCATTCAATTTACAACTCTTGTCTTGTAGTTTAAGCTCTGCATCGGATCCTACTCTTTCATTATTCATCCATTCACCATTACTATTTATTTTATTCAATTTTTTGTATAGAATAAAAAATATAGGTGCACCCAAATATTTTGATTTGTAAATAAATTATATCCCTTTGTTAAATTGGAGATGAGAAAAAAAAATCTTTTAAACTTATGGTATAAAACAAGGCATATATATATTGTGTGGCTATAAATCATTGCATAAAGTAATTATTTTTAAATATAGTAAAAGGTCATTCATTTTTTACGAAGTAAAAGAGAAATAGGTTCACATAAATTGAAATATAATGAGTAAGTATTAAATTTAAATTCAAAATTTTTAATATGTAAAAATAAATTAATTAATAGAATTAATTTTATTTCTTTTTTTAATAACTGTGGTGTCCGCACTTCGATTAATTTCACAGAATACTTGCATGTGATGACCCAAACAGTCATCACTTATTTTAAATTAAATTATATAGCTCCAAGACCTTGAAAACCTCATTTAGAGTCACCTTCATTTGTGTGCACAGTCCGGGCTCGTAGCTGGAAAGCTTAAATATAAAAATTTATGAAAAATAATAAGTTTTGATTATAATATGAGCTAATTTGATTTAGGTCAATATTTTGGATAACCGGACCCGGACACGGACCCGTGATTCGACGGTCCCGGGGGGTCCGTAGGAAAATATGGGACTTGGGCGTATGCCCGAAATTGAATTCCGAGGTCCCGAGCCCGAGAAATCAATTTTTAAAGGAAATTGTCTTTATGAAATTGTTAAGAACATTTGAAATGAAATTTGATTAGAGCGTATTGGTATTGGGCTCGTAAATTGGTTTCGACGCTCGATACATGTCTTATATATGGTTTAAGTCATTTTCTTAAAATTTGGTGAAAAACGGACGTCATTTGATGTGATTCGGACCTAAATTGCTAAATTTGATACTTGATGAAGTTTGAAAAAATGTTCTTGATTTTGAGGTTTGATTCATTGTTATTGAGGTTATTTTGGCGATTTGATTGCATGGATAAATTCGTATAATGTTGTTAAGTTAGTATGTGTGTTTGGTTAGGAGCCCCGAAGGCTCGGGAGTGTTTCGAGAAGTGTTGAACTTGAGAAAAGTTGCAGATTTCTAGTGTTAGTGCCTAGGTATTTTACCCTTCGCGTTCGCGTGGACCCGCTCGCGAACGCGTAAGGCAAAAATCCTAAGAGCCCATTTTCTTCTTCGCGAATGCAAAGGTTGAGACGCGAACGCGAAGTTGAGGGGGGAAGACCCTTCACGAACGCGTCCCTTCCACTCGCAAAACGCGTAAGGTTGATGGGAGGGGTCACCAGTTGTGCATAGCGAATGCGGCCACTAGCTCGCGAATGCGAAGGCTCGAGGGTCCAAAGCTCCGCAAACACGAGAACTATGTCGCGAACGTGAAGGTCACTAAAGCTAGACTCATCACGAACACGATAGGTCTATCGCGAACGCGATGAAGGCCTGTCTAGTGATTTTAAAACAGAAGCAAAATTAGAGTCTTCATAATTTTCATAATGTTTTCTTCGAAACTCCAAATTGAGCGATTTTTGAAAGAGGATTTCACCAAAAATTCATAGGTATATAATCTTAGACTCATTTTTTTCAATTTCCATTAACACCCATAAGATTTCTATGCCTAAAACATAAGATTAAGGGTAGAAAATTAGGGATTTGGGTAGAGTTAGGACATTTTGATTAATTATGATTTAGACCTCGTTTTTGGGTCGAATTCTGAAACTAATTATATATTTGGGCTCATGGGTGAATAGGTAATTTGATTTTGGTCCGAACCTCATATTTTGACCAAGCGGGCCCGGGGTCAATTTTTGAATTTTTGGGAAGAATGATTAGAATAGCTATAATTAAGCATTGAAATTGGATCGTTTAGCATTTATCGATATTAAGTCGATTATGTATATATTCAATTGTGTTGGAGCCAAATTCGAAAGGAAAGGCGATATTTGAGGCTTGAGTTGGATGTGAAAGTTTGAGGTAAGTGTTTGGTCTAACCTTAGCTTGAGCGATAAGGAGATGAGTCCTATTTGATATGTGGTATTAGTTGTGTACTACGTATAGGCATGGTGACGAGTATCTATACATTGGTGTCTAGCATGACCGTGAGTCTTTATACTGTGAATATCTTGATTTCGTTGTATTCTTCATGCTTTGGTGATGATTTTTAGTTGTTGTGAAACGTTTGTGGAAGGAATTGAGACCTTTGAATATCTTGGACATTGGCTCGAGTTATATTATGAATTTGGAAAGTACATGAGATGATTGAACCCTTTGGAGAATTGGCTTAAGTGGTAAAGTGAGTTATGAAATATAAGTGAAAGATAGAGAAAGAGTTATTGAAATGTTCCCGTGCCGATATTTAATTGTTTAATTGTTGTTCCATTGCCGGGATTTAATTGTTTAACTATTGTTCCCTTGCCGGTATTTCTATATGATCTTGTGTATTCCTTTGCCCCATTGTTGTGATTGTTGTTTGGGTAAGGAAGAGTGATGAAGCACGAACAGTAATGTCGTACATTGTTGTTTGTGAGGAAAGAATATAAAGCACGATGGGTGATGCCGTATATGATTGTGAGGAAATAGTGTAAAGCACGAAGGGTGATGTCGTGCCTCGTGATGTACCATTTCGTGTCGATTCTATTTATTATATGGTAAGGAAAGAGAGTAAAACAACGAAGGGTGATGTAGTGCATATTTTGATTATATTTGCTTTGACGAAGACAAGAGTAAAAGCACGAAGGGTGATGCCGTGCATTTATTTCTTTTGATTCATTATTGATATCCGAGTTATATTAATTCCTTCGCTATTTGAGGCCTTTTTACTTGGAAACTATTATCTCCCCCACAACATGCTTCTTTTTCCCACATTGACTGGTTATTTCAGTATTTTATTTTTCACTATATTTAAACTGCACAAGTTTATTTGGTGGTCTGGTCCTAGCCTCGTTACTACTTTGCTGAGGTTAGGCTGGACACTTACAAGTACATAGGGTCGGTTATATTGATACTACACTCTACACTGTATGTAGATCTAGGAGCAGCTTTCGGTCAGTAGTTTGAGGGCTTCCTTCAGTCCACCCGGAGACCCACGGTATATCTACAGGCGTCAGTAGGCCCTGGCGTCTCCCTCTATCTCTATTTCATGTTTCCTTCTCTTTTATTTAGAAACAGTGTATTGTATTTTCTTCATACCTTGTACGTAGTAACCCTTAGATAGTCTGTGACACTATGACACCAGGTTTTGGGTATTTGAGGTTTTTAAAAGTTGTAATAGACGTAGTCTTAAGATATTTAATAATTGACTTTCGCTTATTTATTTAAAATTACGATGTTATCATATTATCGCCTGATATTTGTTAAAAAAAAGAAATATGAAAGTGTAGCGAGTATTTAAGGTTGGCTTGCCTAGCTCATATTAGTAGGCGCCATTACGACTACCGATGGTGGGAAATCCGGATCGTGACAAGTTGGTATCAGAGCTCTAGGTTACATGGGTCTCACAGTTCACAGACAAGCTTACTAGAGTCTGAGAGATTGGTACAGAGATGTATGTATTTATCCCAGAGGCAACAATTTTAGGAAAAATCTCACATTTGTTCTTTCTTGTCTTGCGGGTTGGTTTCTCAATGCTAATTGAATTTCTACTATGTTCTTTCGCAGATGGCGAGAACACGTACTTTCTCATCTACCAATCAGCAGTCTGAGCCCCCAGCAGCTCCCACGAGGGGCAGAGGGCGAGACTGAGGCTGTGCTAGAGGCCGAGGCAGGGGTAGAGCTCAGCCCAGTGCAGTAGCACCTGTAGTGGAGCCTTAGGTTGATTTTGATGACGAGGTTCTGATAGCATCACTGATAAGGATAGAGGTTTGGAAGCTCCAAGAAGGCCATTTACAAGATCTCAAGCTAAGGAATTGCAAACTAAAGTTGCTGGACTTCAATGGCAAATAAAAAAGCTTCTAACTATGGAGGAAGAGCTCATGCCCAAAGGAGAAGAGTTGTCGAAGTTTTACGACTATTTGGTTGCTCAAATTGAAGTCCAAGAGGAGGAAGATTTGGTCACCCAAATCAGCCCTTGGAGTCACCAAATGAGCTCAAAATGAGCTTAAAAGAGTTCCGGAAAGAGGTGTTACAAGAGGATCCCAATTGGAGTCCAAACAAATGGCCCAAACTAGTTATTTTAAGGCCCAAATCTGCCCCAAATGGTCTTGGCTGCCCCTCACCTAAATAAAGACTTTTCTTAGTCTTTAGCAACCACCTACCTTATTGTAATAATTGTGTTTTCCACTACAACCACCCCACCTAGTTTTTAATGTTATTTTTATGCCTTTGTACTCCTATAAATAGGGTGTTCTTCTCATTCATAAGACAGATTATTATTGATTGAGTATATCATACTTTGAGAGTTCTTTTGACCCTTTGTTACTTGTGCTTTGAGATTTATCTTTCAACCTTTACTAGTTCATAGTTCAAGGTAGTAAGATTACTTCTCTTTTGTGATATCTTTGATTCCTTTGTGGTATTCTTAGAAGGCGATTAATACTAGTATTAATTGTTGTCTCATGTTACTCGTAAAGTGGTCAAGATCCGAATCTATTGTTTTGATTTGCTTTTTAAGTAAAGGCATTTGATTTCTTTCATAAATCAAGACGTTGTTACTTTGATCTTGTCAAGGCTATAGAACTTGCGTTCTTGAAAGTTCTCGAAATTCTTTCCTTGAATCTTTCCCATATCCTTTATTTTCGTCTCTTTAATTCTAGTTGTTCTATTCCTATTGTTATTGCTTCCGCATTTACTTCTCAAATTCTTACTCTAGTTTGGATTCTCGACCTGGTTGTTATCAGGTTCCATCCCCAACAGTTCCGGTGGGCCCAACTCAGGTCCCAGAGGGGTTTATTGCTACCCTAGTTCTTCAGGATCCTCTGGTCCGTCTAGTGGGCTTTATGGAGAGTGTCACCAGGGCATGTTTACTTCCTGTAGCACCAACCGTATCTCAGACTAGAGGAGGAGCCCAGACTCCTGTTACTCGATCTCCGGAGCAGGTAGTTCCCTAGTTTCAGACTCCAACAGCTCAGCCAGTTGGAGCGGTTCATCCAGGTATGAACGCTCATACCAGAGATGGTGTAACCATGTCTGCCAATGCTTTGTGGAGATTGGAAAGGTTTACCAAGCTCTTTACTACTATTTTAAGTGGTTCATCTACTGAGGATCTCCAGAATTATCTGGAAAGTTGTCACGAGGTTCTTCAGAACACGGGGATTGTTCAAACTAATGGGGTTGATTTTGTTGCAGTTCACTTGTCTGGATCTGCCAAGACTTGGTGGAGGAATTATTGCTTAGCTAGACTAGCAGGATCGCCAGCCTTGACCTGGGAGCAGTTCACACTGCTATTTCTGGAGAAGTTTCTCCCTATTACACAGCGAGAGGCCTATTAGAGGCAGTTCGAGTGCCTTCAGCAGGGATCCATGACTGTCACCCAGTACGAGACCAGATTTATAGATTTGGCTCTCCATGCCCTTATTATACTTCCCACTGAGTGGGAGAGAGTAAGACGGTTTATTGATAGACTCATTCAGTCGATTCGTCTCTAGATGGATAGAGAGGCTGGGAGTGAGATATCCTTCCAGGAGGCATCCAATGTGGCCCAAAGAGTTGAGATGGTTTTATCATAGAGGGGTGGTCACAGGGCAGGCAAGTGACCCCGTCAGTGAGGTAGATTCAGTGGTGCCTCGTCAAGAGGCAGAGATTCATATTATATAGGCCACCCTCCTAGGCATTTTTATTCAGCACTTCAGGTTTGTCACAGAGCTTCAGGCAGCCGTGGTCTCCAGATGCAGTGTTCTGATAAGCAGTCCTACATTTCACCACCTTCTCCTATCAGTGCACCACCGCTTCAGAGTTTTCGGGGTGGTCATGCAGGTCGTTAGGGCCAGCAATCTCAGCAGCCAAGGGTTTGTTACACTTGTGGTAATCCGAGTCATATTACTAGGCTTTGCCCTCGAGTATTGAGCAACTCTCAGCATCAGGGTTCTCGTGCCATGGTACAAGCACTAGATATTCCACCGCCTGCTAACCAGCTAGATGTGGGTGTAGAGGTGATAGAGGTGGAGGTAGAGGTACTAAAGCTGGAGCGCAGGCCGCTAGAGGTGAAGGCTAGCCAGTATCAGACAGACCCAAAGATATGGTTCAAGGTGGTGGGGCCCAGTCTCAATGTTATGCTCTTCAGGCTAGGCCTGAGGCTGAGGCTTCAGATGTAGTTATTACTAGTACAATTCTGGTTTGTGATAGAGATGCTTCAGTGTTATATGATCTAGGGTCTACGTATTCGTATATGTCATCTTATTTTTCATCGTACATGGCCATGCCTAGTGATTTATTGAGTGTTTCTGTTTATATGTCTACACCGGTGGGTGATTTTATTGTGGTCAATCGAGTCCATTGCTCTTATATTGTGGTGATTGGAGGTCTTAAGACTCGTGTAGATTTGTTGATGTTAGACATGGTTGACTTCAATATTATATTGGGGATGAACTAGTTATCACCTAACCACGCTATCTTGGACTGCCATGCTAAGACTGTGACCTTAGCTTTACCGGATATGTCTTGTTTAGAGTGGAGTGGGACTCCTGGTCATTCTAGCTGCAGTGTTATTTCGTATGTGAAGGCTCAGCGTTTTCTCGAGAAGGGGTATTTGGCCTATTTGGCGTATGTTCGTGATTCTAGCGTTGAGGTCCCCTCTACTGATTTTGTGCCCATTGTTCGTGAGTTTCTTGAGGTTTTCCCTTCAGCCCTGTCGAGTATGCCACCCGACAGGGATATTGAATTTTGCATTGATCCGGTTCCGGGCACTCCACCTATTTTTATTTTATTATATCGCATGACCCCACCTGAGTTGAAAAATTAAAGGAATAGTTGCAAGATTTGCTTGAGAAATGTTTCATTAGACCCAATGTTTCACCTTGGGGTGCATCTGTGTTGTTTGTTAAAAGGAAGGATGAGTGAATGAGAATGTGTATTGATTACCTACAATTGAAAAATGTTACAATCAAGAATAAGTATCCGCTGTTGAGGATTGATGATTTGTTTGATTAGCTTCAAGGTGACACGGTATTTTCAAAGATTGACTTACGATCGAGTGATCATCAGTTGAGAATTAGGGCATCTGATGTCCCTAAGACAGCTTTCCGCACTCGGTACGGGCACTATGAGTTCTTGGTCATGTCATTCGGGTTGACAAATGCCCCCCCAACAACTTTTATGGATTTGATGAACCGAGTGTTCATGCCTTATTTGGATTCATTCGTGATAGTATTCATTGATAATATATTGATATATTCCCGTAGCCAGGAGGAGCACGAGCAACACCTTAGAGTGGTTCTTCAGACTCTAACGGATAGTCAGTTATACGCAAAGTTCTCCAAGTGTGAGTTCTGATTGAGTTCAGTTGCATTTCTAGGTCATGTTGTATCAGTAAAGGATACTCAGGTTGATCGGAAGAAGATTGAGGCAGTCAAGAACTTGCCTAGACCATCATCAGCTATGGAGATTCGGGGTTTCTTGGGATTGATAGGCTACTATCGTCGGTTTATGGAGGGGTTTTCATCTATTGCAGCCTCGATGACCAGGTTGACCCATAAGGGTGCCCAGTTCAGATAGTCGAAGCAATGTGAGATGAGCTTTTAGAAGCTTAAGATAGCTCTGACTACGGCACCAGTGTTGGTTTTGCCCATAGGTTCAGGGCCTCATAGAGTTTATTGTGATGCTTCTCGTATTGGGCTTGGTGCAGTGTTGATGCAGGATGACAAGGTCATTACCTATGCTTCGCGGTAATTGAAAATTCATGAGAAGAACTATCTGGTTTATGATTTGGAGTTGGCAGCCATAGTTAACGCATTGATGATTTGGAGCTGTAATCTGTATGGCTTGGCATGCGAGGTGTCCACTAATCACAAGAATCTTCAGTATTTGTTCAAGCAAAAGGAGTTGAATTTGAGGCAAATGAGGTGGTTGTAGTTGTTGAAAGATTATGATATCACCATTATATATCACCCGTGGAAGGCTAATGTGGTGGCCGATGCTTTGAGTAAGAAGTCAACTAGTATGGGTAGTCTTGCTTATATTCCAGTCAGTGAGAGGCCGCTTGCTTTGGATATTCAGGCTTTGTCCAATCAATTCATGTGACTGGATGTTTCTGAGCCCAATCGTGTGTTAGCTTGCACGGTCGCTCATTCTTCATTATTGGAGCGTATCTATGATCGGTAGTATGATAATCCCCATTTGTGTGTCCTTAGAGACACGGTGTAGCGCGGAGGTGCCAGTACAGTTACCTTAGATGATGATGGAGTTTTGAGATTGTAGGGTCGAGTATCTGTGCCTAATGTAGATGGGATCTGAGAGTTGATTTTGGATGAGTCCCATAGATCCCGGTACTCTATTCATCTGGGTGCCGCAAAGATGTATTAGGATTTGCGGCAGCATTATTGGTGGTGTAGGATGAAGAAGGATATTTTTGTATATGTAGCTCAGTGTTTGAATTGTTAGCAGGTTAAGTACGAGCATCAGAGGGCAGGTGGTTTATTTCAGAGGATTAATCTTCCCGGGTGGAAGTGGGAGCAGATCACTATGCACTTCGTTACTCGACTTCCGCTGACTCGGAAGAAGTTCAACATAGTATGGGTCATTGCTGATAGGCTGACCAAGTTAGCACATTTCATTCTTGTGGCAGTCTCCTATTATTTTGAGAGGTTGGCTGAGATCTATATTCGGGAGATTGTTCACCTTCATGGTGTACATGTGATCGTTGCAAACTCAACCCTTAGGAAGAGTAGGCTATAATAACTTTTACCCGATAGTGATTTTCCGGGGTCAATTCCTCAGAGAGATTGATATTGGAGTCAAGTATTTGTGGAGACTAATTAAGTGATATAGCTCCTAATTGGGCTTCTAACATTATTGGGTTTCTTCAGTTATCAACTAATGATTTTTAGCTACAATTATAACTAGAGTTTCTAAATGATAACACTAAGTTGTATGCAAATAGGAAAAAAGCACTAGGGTCGTAGCACTTGCCTAGGTGGCTAATTAACATGTAATGAACCTCAATGTAAGGATGATAACATGGGATACATAACTAACCATTTCACTTAAGTCTCACTCTACGACCTCTCGGTGGAGAGAGTGATTTTGCCCAATTGGCTCCCTCAAGACCAATTGAGTAGGCTAATAAGACCGAGCAACTAATGGTTCAGGTAGGGTGATTACACTCTCGAGGTTTAACCCGTTACTTGGGACTACCATTCTCGTGGGTCCATCCTAAATTCCTGTTGGATTGATTGAGAGGACTTAGACTCTCTTTCTCAAGAAAAATCCCAATCCACTAAGCTAGACTTAGAGTTTGGAACCACCAAATCTTAGTTAAAACATACAAACAACCCAAATACTACACACCCAATATCATCCAAACATTAATCAACAACACCCATTAATTACCCACGCAAGGGTTTAGCCACAACCCTAGCTAATGGGTTTAGCTACTCATGGAATTAATAGAAAAAAGAAGAAATAATGGCAGAATGACATAATATTGTTAGAAATAACCTACAATTAATTCCCCGTTCAAAACCAATCAAAATAGCCTAAAATAGGCATAAATACGTTGCCTCGTGCTAAGCTGCTCGTACACTGTATCTAAACTTAACCTAAAAAAGTAAAATATTATATTTATACTACCCAGGAAAATCTGGACAAAAATACCCCTGAGGGTTTGTCGCGGACCGCATGAAAATGACATGCAGCCGCATAGGGTAAAAAGGTCTGCAAAATTTAGACTTCTGAATCAAGAACGCGGACCGCAATAGAATGACATGCGGCCGCGTGCGTTAAGTCACGCGGACCACACACAAATGATGTGCGGCCGCACTGTTGAACATGCGGACCGCGTGAAAATGCTGCGCGACCGCATTGCAGTCTTCTCTTCCATGTTGAGTCTCTGATCATGCTTCCACGCGGACCGCACTGTTTTGGAGTGCGGCCGCATGGGAATTGTGCCTTAGAATATTTTTCTTGCCCTCAGCATCGCGGACCGTGTAGAATTGGATGCGGTCCGCGTGAGATATTCCTCTATTTTTCAGCTTTCTGACTCTCACATGTGCGTCCGCATAGCAAATCAGTGCGGACCGCACAGGGTTCTTGACTTAGTAGTTTTCCTAGTCTTCTTATGCAGCTGCATGACAATTGTGTGTGGTCCGCAATGGCCTCCTAGCTCCCATTTCAGTTTTTCTCTTTATGCTTGGTAGATTTCACTCCTTTGTGAGCCGATTTGTGATTTTTTACATCTAATTGCTTAAACCTGTAATCAAGCAAAATTTGTAAGTAATTGAGGACTGATTGATGTTAATTTATTCATAAAGCTTAGGAAAAGATGGGTATAAATCATGTAAAAATCACAGTTATCAACTCCCCCAAACTTAAACCTTTGCTTGTCCTCAAGCAAACAAGACAAGACCTACCCTTCAATGAAAAACATCCAAGAAATTCTTGCTTTGTCCTAGGGGTAACCTCAATTGCATCAATTGAGACTAACAATTGCCCTCAATGCAAATGCATCATCAACACGTTTAAATCTTTGAAAACATTGTGGATCAAGTGTGACACAAGAACCTCAAGAGTTGACACATTTCATCATTGAACCTTTTGCAAGTACCATGGTCATTGTGGATCCCAAACTTACACATCCCCAACTCTCCCTAAGAGAACCTCACCATTTAGAGTATTAGCACACAATTTGAGGTGGAAGGAATTCTCACTCATCACTCTAAAAAAAGATACCCTAAGTCCAACTCTAGGTACCATATGCTTGCCCTTCATGTAAGTATCCACTAATGAGAGCTTCCCTTAACTCGAGATCATAAAGGGCTTTTGAGGAGTCATTGTGAAGGCTTTTGGGTAATGGTGGAATATGCTTAGTTTACATGAGTTTGCTCTTCCCTTAAGCACTTCTTTTGGTGCGTTTTGGCATACCTCATTTGAGTAATCCTTCTTGAAAGGGGGTTTGAGGGACACCATGTCACTCTTTCTTGTGCACTTCAAGACATTTTCTCCTTTTTGTTCACCTTTTTCACACCTTTTTCCTTTGCTTGATAACTTTTGGCTCCCTTTTTGGGTTTCATTCACTTTTGCCTTTCTTTTGCTTATTCTCTTTGTCATTGACTTTGTTTTTATTTTTTCCTTTTGCTTTCATGCCTTTTTCTCAAATTGGTGCCTTTCTTTCCTCTCCCCCAAACTTAGATATTTGCCATTACTTAAGGGAGGACTCGGGTGCCAAGAGAGAGTTTCATCAAATGGGTATAGGCTTGTAACTTTTGGTTAATGAAGGAAAAAGTCCAAGGCTCAAAAGGGGTGAACTAGGGATCATTCTATTGGTGGCTCATAAAAAAGGGTCAATAGGATATTGTTGGATCAAGTATAGCCTACAATCACTTCACGAGTCAAGTTTCACCCATAATTTCACCTCAACAAACATTCGGGGCAAGTTCTAGACCATTGGCACAGAACTTTGGCTCACAAAGTAAGTCCTCACCACACATACACTCAAGGATTGCCAGGAATGGAGTCGAGGGCCCATAATAACCTTTAGTATACTTCAAGCGCACAACGGTTCAAGATAGCCTTATGATGATTGTTTGGTCAACGCAAGAGTCTCAAGGCCACAACTTTCACCTTCCTAAACACAACTCAATGTCCTTGACCATGAGATCAAAGGAAAATGTTCTAGGCCCAAGTGAAGCTTTTCTTGAGGTACCCTTAACTACCAAAAACTTGAAGAAAAAGAAAGAAAACAAGAAAAACTGACTCGACCCTTAAGAAAGTTGTCACGCTATCTATCATTAGGAAGAGCCACCCGGTTCACACAACACTCTACCCTTGGAAAGAACCGTGGCATAAAGAAAACCAAGGGCTTATTTCAATATCCAAGACCAAAACCAAAACAAGGCCACGATCCTAACCTTGCAACTATCATGAAAAATCTAACGAAAATAACAAAACCGAAGAAAAACCATCAACCGACAACCAAATGATTATGTAAACCAAGATAGTAGAATATACAACTAAAGAGATTCAGAATTAAAGTTTATATACAATCCAACTATGTCTACGAATGTCGTGAAAAGAAAGACAGAGTGAAAAAATATATACTCATCTAGTTTAACCAAAAAAAGTAGGGCCACACCCCCACGAATAAAAGCTAGAATTGTCCCCAATGCTAACTACCAAATATAACATCAAAAAGGAAAGAGCAGGGGATATAGGAAATGGCCCCTCAAGCCTCATCTGCCTGGCTATGCTGCTCGGTGTCTCCCACATCATGTGTGTCGGTAGGGACCTTAGACTGGTCCCTAGCCTGCTGCTGTGCTACTGGGACGGGTGCTGGAGGCTTATGTGACTATGTAGAAGGCTTATTTGACTGAGTAGGAGGGGGATTTGACTATGCAGGAGGAGGATCCTCATGCTCAGTGGCTAAGGTAATCACAACTCCCTCGGTGTTGGGGAGTTTCCTCTTCTTCCTAGGCCAAAGCTCCTTAGCTAGTGGCTGCTCGGTGGGGGTCTCCATGACAGGCTCCTCAAATAACAAGTTTAGTGGCAGTTGATCTACTACTAGCTTGTCCACCTGCGTCCTCAATGCTGCTACCTCCTCCTTTGAGGCTTTGGTCTCCCTCAGCTTTCTATGCTCCTTTGCCGAGCTCTTCAGTGCTTTGTTGTGCTCGCTAACTGACTTGGCTAAGGAATCCCGCTTCTTCATCATTGCTTCCGGGTTTTCCAGGATTTTCTTCAAGGTGTCTTCGATTGAAGCAGGTACCTCAACCGTCACTGGTGCTCTCTCAGCCTGAACAGCTGCTGTCAAGGTGGACAACTTGGATGTCGCTACCGACATCCAGTTGTTCAAACTGGCTAGTGAATGGGTGAGTTGCTTGGCCGTGAACCTGTGAGTCTTGGAAACTGGAACTACTGGCTCAGTAGAATAAGAAGGTGGTGCTGAAGAAGACCCTGGGGGCAACAAGCTAGTGCCAATGGGTTGTACCAAAACAGTTGGCTCTTCAGATTGGACAACTATGGAGGAAGTGGATGCCTGACCTTTCTTCGCACTCTTCGGGTTGTCAGGGCCCTTTTGATCATACCAAGAGTAGGGGCTCACCGGTTAGACCTTCACATCAAACTTTTTCTTTTGTACCTCTAACTCTTGGAAATACATGGTCAATGTGTTTGGGAAAGAGTAGTTGGTTTTGGTCTCATTCTCAATAGTTGATATCACCCTCTGCATGATATTTCCCACATTCAATGGGAACCCTGCCATGATGGAAGCAACAAGGACAGCACGATCAATGGGAACAAAATGGTCCTGTGTGGTCGGGTCAAGCCGATCACACATGAATGTCAACCACCATTTTGCTTCAAAGCTAAGGGTGTTCCTATATATATTTTCTTGAGCCCGAAGCCACACTGGCATTGTACCTGGAGGTGCTAAGATTTCAGCTAACCATGGGCGAGCTTCTTCTTTCAGTGCCAACTTCTCCAGGTATTGAGATTCATCTTCCTCCGCAAATCCCAAAAAATCATTCAAAGATTTTCTGTCAAAAAGCACCACCTTGTCCCTCACCTTGGTAGCTGTAGACCCCCGAACGATATGGTAGATGTTGGTGTAGAATTCCTTTACCATATGTTTATTTTCCAACTCTACCCGTTCTTTGAAGAAGCCCCAACCCGCCCTCATACGGAATTGAGCTTGAACATAAGGGCAATGAGAGAGTAGGTCTACATCAATGAATCACCTTTCTAAGATGAGTTTTCTATTAGACCACCATTCCCTGAATTGGTGGAAAGCGATTTCATTGACGAACCTATCCTCCCACACAACTGGCTTTCTAGACCGTTCAATACCCCTTACTTGAGGTTCACCTCCTTCAGCCTGTTCTTGGCTATCTCTTGATTGCTCTCCACTCTCCCCTGATAGTGAAGTTGTGGGAGATGTGGAGTATTTGGATCCGGACCCATCAGACGAGTCCGAAGATGCCACAGTCATTGCTCGCTTGGAGGTGGCAGCAGTGTCTTGCTCTGGAGACAGGGAGTCACGAAGGCCTCTTGATACCGTCAAGTGTGTGGGGGCAGACTCTGAGGTTGCAATCCTGGAGGGTGCATACTCACTCCCTGTAGAGTGGGAGGCAGCATTATTAGCAGCCCGAATTATCTTTCGGGTTTTCTTTGTGTTTGCTCTTGCCTCGGGAGTGAGTTTATGCACCATTTTTCCTTTACCTCCTCGAGAGGAACCGCCTCTACAGGGTTGTTTATCTTTGCCCCCGCATAGAGATTACCCACCTCCACGACGTTTCACCATTATCTGCACAAAATACAAGTCTAAATGTGTTAGTCAAAGCAAGGTAGAAGGGGGCAATGAAATAGTACAATCACACAGTTATATGTTTGATACCACGCGGACCGCACAATAATAATTGAAGCATAGGCTGTGTGAATGACCTACGTGGACCACACACATTTGTCATACGACCGCGTAGAACCAACGCGGGCCGCATATATTTGTCACGCAGCCGCATTAGTTATGGTTCACGAGGAACAACTCTCTGAAGGTTGTCCATGTGGTCCGCACTGTTTTGGACCGCAGTCGCATTAATCCAATGTGGACCGACACTTTTGGTATGAGGCCGCATTAATTTTGAATCAGGAAGATGTATTCTCTGAAGATTGGCCACGCGGTCTGCACTGTTTTGGACCGCGGCCGCACTAAAATCACGCGGACCACACAAAAATGCCACGCGGTCCGCACTGAGAGTGTACACTTTATGAGTAAAATCATGCGGACCGCATAAAAATATTGTGCGGCTGCATTGGGCAAATACCCCTGAGCAGTGTCATTTTTCACATTATTATGACCAATTTTGTTAACCTAATTGTCCCTACTCAGTAATTTCATCAAAAAGGTTAAGCCCTAACACACAAAATTCAATCTCTATATCCCAGTCAATTAAAAATAAAAAGAATTGAGAAATTAAGAAGTTATTCTACCATGAATTAACTAAAAATAAAAATAATGTGAATTAACAGATATTGAGGTGAAACGTTACCAAGAATGAAGACTAATTTGATGTGTGTGCATCTCTAGGTATATGAACAGTAAAAAATTTTGTTTTAAGAGTGAATAGTGCGAAAAGGATTAAAGATTGCCTTAGGTCTCTATTTTTAGAGAGTCGTGGGCCCATAACTTACCGACCTGCGTGGCCGCACACTTTTGGCATGCGAACCGCGTAGGATTTTTCCAACCTTTGTTTCTTAAGTCAGCCCATGCGGACCGCACTGATTTGGTATGCGACCGCATGGGAAACTTCAGAGGAGCTCCTTTGTATCATTTTCCATGTGGACCGCACTGATTTGGTGTGCGGCCGCATGAGCAGCTTCAGAGAATTGATTATCCCACAAGTTCCACGTGGACCGCACTGTTTGGTATGCGGCCGCGTGGGCAAACTTCAAAGCACCTGCTGGTGAGTCCAATCTCACGCAGACCGCACAAAAATGGTTATGCGGCCGCGTGACAACTGGAGAGATACAGTCCAATTTTTATTTTCAACCCTGCATTGTTTCAACATCATTCCTGCAACACTTCACAACACATCAGTTCACAAATCCTACTCTACAATTAGAAAAATGAAGAAACATAAAAGACATGGGTTGCCTCCTAAGAAGCGCCTGATTTAACACCGCGTCACGACGCGGGTTACCATCATCTCTACTTCAAATGAATGAGTGCCACCATGTGGCTATCATTAACTTTTCCCAAATAATGCTTGACTTGATGCCCGTTAACCTGAAATATTTCACCATTTTTGTTCTTGAGATCAAGGGCACCGAAAGGAGTTACATAAACAACTTCAAATGGCCCACTCCATTTGGACTTGAGTATCCCTGGGAACAACCTCAGCCTTGAGTTGAAGAGAATGATCATATCACCAACCTTGAATTCCTTGCCTCTAGCATATTTATCATGTAAGTACTTCATTTTTTCCTTGTACAAAAATGAGCTAGAGTAAGCATGAAAACAAAATTCGTCAAGCTCATTCAATTGGTCCACTCGGAGGTTGGTTGCAACATCCCATTCCAAATTTAACTTCTTTAAAGCCCATATCGCCTTGTGCTCTAGCTCTACCGGAAGATGACAAGCCTTATCAAATACCAACCTATATGGAGACATACCAATTGGAGTTTTGTAAGCCGTCCTATAGGCCCAAAGAGCATCATCCAACTTCTTTGACCAATCGGTCCTATTTGCATTTACTATTTTGGACAAAATACTCTTGATCTCCCTGTTAGAAACCTCCACTTGACCACTTGCTTGGGGATGGTATGGAGTAGTCACTTTGTGGTTAACTCCATATTTAGTGAGCAAAGAGTTGAAAGCCTTATTGCAAAAATGGGACCCCCATCACTAATGATAGCACGAGGGGTTCCAAATCTAGTGAAAATCTGCTTCTTCAAGAATGCCACAACACTCTGGGCTTTATTGTTAGGTAGAGACACGGCTTCCACCCATTTAGAGACATAATCTACCGCCACAAGAATGTATGTGTTCTCACAAGAGCTAACAAACGGGCCCATGAAGTCAATGCCCCAAATATCAAAAATATCAACCTCCAAAATGGTGTTAAGAGGCATCTCATCTTTTTAGAAATCCCGCCAGCTCGTTGACATGCATCACACCTCTTTACTAAATTGCTTGCATCTTGAAACAAGGTGGGCCAATAGAAACCGCAACTTAGAACTTTAGATGCCGTTCTCACCCCCCAATGATGACCACCATAAGGGGAAGAGTGGCAAACTTCCAATATGCTCAATTAATCTTCTTCCGGGACACAACGACGAATCACCCCATCGGTGCAAATTTTGAACAAATATGGCTTGTCCTAATAGAAATACAAACTATCCCTCTTGAGCTTCTTCCTTTGGTTAGAAGAGATCTCATACGGGATGATGCCGGTCAAAAGATAATTGGCTACATCCGCAAACTATGGCATATCGTGTATGGACACTGCAAGGAGCTGTTCATCTGGAAAAGCATCATTAATCTCAACTCCATTTCTTGGTCTTCTTTATTCCTCTAGCCGGGACAAGTGATCCGCGACTTGATTTTGCTCCCCTTTCTATCAATAATCTCAAGATCAAATTCTTGCAAAAGTAACACCCATCTCATCAATCTTGCTTTTGAGTCTTCTTTGTTATCAAGTACCTAAGGGCCGCATGATCGGTATTAATAATCACCTTGGCTCCCATAAGGTATGGGCGAAACTTCTCCATGGAAAAAACAATAGCTAGCAATTCCTTCTCGGTGATAGTATAATTCCTTTAAGCCCCATTCATTGTCTTACTTGCATAGTACACTGGGTGGAACATCTTGTTAATTCTTTGACCTAACACCACACCAACTTCCACATCACTAGCGTCGCACATTAATTCAAATGGAAAATCCCAATTTGATGCGGTGATAATGGGAGTGGTAGTCAACTTATGCTTCAACAATTCAAAGGATTCCAGGCACTTTTCATTGAACACAAACTTCACGTCCTTCTCCAACAACTTGCACAATGGGTTCACGACCTTTGAGAAATCCTTGATGAAACGCGGTAGAATCCGGCATGACCTAAGAAACTCCTCACCCCCTTGACAGATATGGGGGGAGGTAGCCTTTTCTTTGTCCACTTCAATGCCATTTTTCAAAATTTTATGCCCCAAAACAATTCCTTCTTGCACAATAAAATGACATTTCTCCCAATTTAGCACAAGATTCGTCTCTTCGCATCTCTTCAACACTTTGTCCAAATTTCCCAAGCATTCATCAAAAGAATCCTCCACTACACTAAAATAATCCATGAACACTTCCAATATGTCCTCCACCATGTCGGTGAATATGGCCATCATGCATCGCTAGAAGGTTGTGAGTGCATTGCAAAGTCCAAACGGCATCCTTGAGAATGCGAAAGTGCCATATGGACAAGTGAATGTTGTCTTTTCTTGGTCTTCCGAGGCAATGAGAATTTGGTTATACCCCGAGTAGCCATCAAGGGAGCAATAATAAGCCTGGACCGCCAAACGATCAAGCATTTGGTCCAAAAATGGTCTTCCTGGTAACCTTGTTGAGCTTTCTATAATCCACCCAGTGACCGTGCTGGTCGGGATCAACTCATTTTTTGCATTTGTGACCACCGTGATGCCACCCTTTTAGGAACACATTGGACCGGGGAGGTCCATGAACTATCCGATATTGGGTAGACCACACCGGCATCCAACCACTTGATAACCTCCTTCTTGACCACCTCTTGCATAGCTTCATTTAATCTTCTTTGGTGTTCAAGTGACGACCGTGCATCATCATCCAAAATGATCTTTTGCATGCAAAAGGCGGGGCTTATGCCCCGAATATCCGCCAAGGTCCATCCAATCGCCCGCTTGCGCTTTTGTAAAACCGCCAAAGTGGTGTCCACCTGCAAGTTAGTTACGCAAGACGAAAGAATAATAGGTAAAGTGAAATTGGGTCCCAAGTATTCATACTTGAGCTGAGGAGGAAGTGGTTTCAACTCCAACAATGGTGGCTCCTCAATAGATGGCCTTGTTGGAGGGTTCTTGCGATTCTCAAGATCCAATGACAACTTTCTCGGCTCATAAGAGTACGAGCCCATACCATGCAAAGCATTTACACACTCAATTCTTCCGGTATCATCATTAGTTTTCATGTTCAAGAGTACCGTTTCAAATGGGTCTTCAACATTGATCATGGAGCTTGTGTCATCCACAATCACTATCGTGACAATGTTAACAAACGAACAAACTTCGGTACTATTAGGTTGCCTCATCGACTTGCATACATGGAAAACTACTTTTTCGTCACCAACCCGGAAAGTTAACTCCCCCGCTTCAACATTCACCAAAGCTTTACTAGTTGCTAAGAAAGACCTTCCAAGAATGATAGGAACCTCAAAATCCACTTCACAATCAAGGATTACAAAATCGGCCGGCAAAATGAACTTTTCAACTCGAACAAGCATGTCGTCAATGATACCCAACGGCCTCTTCATGGATATATCCGCCATGTGCAACCGCATTGATGTCGGGCAAGGTTGCTCGATCCCCAAGGTTTTGAACACTGAATATGGCATGAGATTGATGCTTGCCCCCAAGTCACATAAGGCTTTGGCGAAATCGGCGCTTTCAATAGTGCATGGAATGGTGAATGCTCCCGGATCTTCAAGCTATGGGGCCATGGAGTGCACTATTGCACTGTTATTTTGATCGTTTCACATTCCATCGACCTCTTTTTAGTGACCAACTCCTTCATGAATTTCGCATACCCGGGAATTTGTTATAACGATTCCACCAAGGGCACATTTATGGTTAAGCTCTTCATCATATCAATGAATTTTTTAAACTGATTATCACTCCTTTGTTTCGCCAAACATTGAAGGTACGGTGGAAGAGGCCTAGGCAATGGTGCCTTGGCCTTTTGCACTTATGTATCAGACATATCTATTACATGTTCCCTAAACGGGTTCACGTTCTCTTGAGTCTCTTCCACCGGTTCTTGAATGTCAATTCTCACCTCATCTCTTGCACTTGTCTTTACAACATCATCAACCCCCGTAGGCATATCACAATTGGGAACTCATCTTTCTCTACTATGGCTTGATTCTTTCTTGAGGCATTCACTTCACCACCTCGTCCACTCCGTGTGGTTACCTCCATTACATGGTTGTTTTGACCACCCTTAGGATTCACCACCATGTCACTAGGTAATGCACCCTTTTGGCGAGTGTTTAGGGATTGAGAAATTTGTCCGAGATGTACTTCCAACTTTCGAATGGAAGTATTGTAAGAAGCTAATTGCGCATCCGAATCTTGATTCCTTTTCATCATTTGTTCAACATTACTTCGATCCTACCAAATTTATTCCCCGATGAGCTTTTCCCTTGTTGTTGATAAGGTGGCGGATTGTTGGGTTGTTGAAACATCGGGGCCTTTGAAATACTTGCCCCCGATTACCTTGGCTTCCATTGTTATTATTCCAATTATTGTTCCAGTTATTATTATCTCCACTCCAATTGCCACTATTATTGCCTTGATTTCCCCAATTCCTTTGGTTACCTCCATTCCAATTTTTGCCACTTTGGGATTGATTATTATTGTTCCAATTGTTTCCACCTTGTTGATTATTCCAATTCCCTTGAGACTGCCATTGTTGATTGCTTTGATTCCCTCTATTACCTTGAAAATTGTTCATATATTGGCAATCTTCGTCACACTCATTTGAATACCCACTACCATCATCATAATTGTCACAAGCTCCTTGTTGTTGTGGCCCCCTTTGCCTTCTCTTCATCATGCTTACCCCTTCCATTGCATTGACTTGCCTTGGATTTTGCAATTGTTGCAATTGTGCTTTTGCTAATTGATTCATGGTGGTAGTAAGTTTGGCTATGGCTTGTCCATGGTCATGTAACTCTTTATGCATGTGTATCACATTTGGATCGCCTTGAGGAACATTCGCCCGACTTTGCCATGTCGATGAAGTATCGGCCATCTCATCAAGCATGTCACATGCTTCATCATACGGGAGCTTCATGAAATTTCCTCCCGCCAGTTGGTTAACAATGCATTAGTTTATTGTGTTGATACCTCTATAGAACATCTATTGGATCATAACATCATTCATGTCGTTGTTCGGACACTCCTTCACCATGGTTCTAAACCTCTCCCATATTTCATACAATGGCTCCATCGGTTCTTGTTTGAAAGCTAAAATCTCGTGGAGCGCCACCATATGACTTGGAGAGAAGAACTTGGCAATAAACTTGTCCTCCAATTCGTCCCATGTAGTAATTGAATGATTCAACAACCTCTCCAACCAATCAAGAGCTTTTACCCGAAGAGAGAACGGGAAAAGCCTCAACTTTAGAGCATCTTCGGAGACATTGGTTTGCTTACTTCCCCAACAAGTATCCACGAATCCCTTTTAAGTGCTTATATGCATTTTGATCAGTGGCACCCGTAAAATACCCACGTTGTTCAAGAAGAGTCAACATCACATTTGTAATTTGGAAGTTCCCCGCCTGGATTCGGGGAGGAACTATTGCACTTGCATAACCTTGGTTGGGAAGAACCCTTGGAGCAACTTTTGGTGGAGGCGGAAGAGGGTCTGGGATTGCATCAGTAGGATTAACATTTGCATTTCTACCTCTCCTTGCTTGTGGAACTTGGAGTTCATCTTGTTCTATATCATCAATCTCCTCCCCTCGCCCACATTGTCAAGAGGAATATTCCCGTTCAAAGCCATTTGTACCTGTTGGATTGACACTAATAAAGTTAGTATAAAGAAGGAAAAAGAAGCCAAACACTAAACTAGCTACACAAATAGTTGAACAACGTAAGCTCCCCAGCAACGGCGCCAAAAAGTGATCGTTGCAAACTCAACCCTTAGGAAGAGCTCTAATAACTTTTACCCGATAGTGATTTTTCGGGGTCAATTCCTCAAAGAGCTTGATATTGGAGTCAAGTATTTGTGGAGACTAAATAAGCGATGTAGCTCCTAATTGGGCTTCTAACATTTTTGGGTTTCTTCAATTATCCACTAATGATTATTAACTACAATTATAACTAGAGTTGTTAAATGATAACACTAAGTTGTATGCAAATAGGAAAAAAGCGCTAGGGTCGTAGCACTTGCCTAGGTGGCTAATTAATAGGTAATGAGTCTCAATGTAAGGATGATAACATGGGATACATAACTAACCGTTGCACTTAACTCTCATTCTAACACCTCTCGGTAGAGAGAAAACTTTTGCCCAATTGGCTCTCTCGAGACCAATTGAGTAGGCTAATAAGCCCGAGCAACTAATAATTCAGGTAGGGTGATTACTCTCTCGAGGTTTAACCCGTTACTTGGGACTACCATTCTCATGGGTCCATCCCAAATTACTGTTGGATTGATTGAGAGGACTTAGACTCTCTTTCTCAAGCAAAACCCCAATCCACTAAGCTAGACTTAGTATTTGCAACCACCAAATCTTAGTTAAACATACAAACAACCCAAATACTACATACCCATATCATCCAAACATTAATCAACAACACCCATTAATTAACCACACTAGTGTTAAGCCACAACCCTAGCTAATGGGTTTAGCTACTCATGGAATTAATAGAAAAAGAAGAAACAATGGCAGAGAATGACATAATATTGAATTAGAAATCAACTACAATTAATTCCCCGTTCAAAACCAGTAAAAATATCCTAAAATAGGCATAAATACGTTGCCTCGTGCTCAGCTGCTCGTACACTGTATCTAAACTTAACCTAAAAAAGTAAAATATTCTATTTATACTACCTAGAAAAATTTGGACAAAAATACCCCGAGGGTCTGTCGCAGACCGCATGAAAATGACATGCGACCGCATAGGGTAAAAGGTCTGCCAAATTTAGACTTCTGAATCAAGAACGTAGACCGCAATATAATGACATGCGGCCGCGTGGGTTAAGTCACGCGGACCACACACAAATGATGTGCGCCTGCACTGTTGAACAATGCGGACCGCGTGATAATGCTGCGCGGCCGCACTGCAGTCTTCTCTTCCATGCTGGGTCTTTGATCATGCTTCCACGCGGACCGCACTGTTTTGGAATACGGCCGCGTGGGAATTGTGCCTTAGAATATTTTTTTGCCCCCAGCTTCGCGGACCGCGTAGAATTGGATGCGGTCCGCGTGAGATATTCCTCCATTTTTCAGCTTTCTGATTCTCACTTCTGCATCTGTATAGCAAATAAGTGCGGACCGCACATGGTTCTTGACTTAGTAGTTTTCCTAGTCTTCTTGTACGGTTTCATGACAATTGTGTGCGGTCCGCAATGGCCTCCTAGCCCCCATTTCAGTTTTTCTCTTTATGCTTGGCAGATTTCACTCCTTTGTGAGCCGATTTGTGATTTTTGACATCTAACTGCTCAAACGTGCAATCAAGCACAATTTGTAAGCAATTGAGGACTGATTTATGTTAATTTATTCATAAAGCTTAGGCAAAGATGGGTATAAATCATGTAAAAATCACAGTTATGAACATGTATCTATCATTTCGAACAGGGTACGTAGTTTACCTCCTATTTATGAAGAGAAGTTCAACAAGAGTTGGCCACACGGTTCGAGTTGAGCATAACATTTCATCCCCAGACGGACGGGCAGCCCGAGCGAACTATTTAGATTTTGGAAGATATGCTCCGAGCTTGTGTCATTGACTTTGGAGGTTCGTGGGATCAATTTTTCCTTTAGCAGAATTTGCCTACAACAACAGCTACCAGTCGAGCATCCAGATGACTCCTTATGAGGCTTTATATAGCAGACAATGTCGGTCTTCGGTTGGATGGTTTGAGCGGGAAGAGACTCGGTTGTTGGGTACATATCTGGTTCAAGAGGCCTTAGACAAGGTCAAGATCATTCAGGATAGGCTTCATACAACTCAGTCCAGGCAGAAGAGTTATACAGACCACAAGGTTCGAGATGTGGCTTTTATGGTTGGTGAGCGGGTATTGCTTCGAGTGTCGCCTATGAAGGGCGTGATGAGATTTTGGAAGAGGGGAAAGCTTAGCACTAGATTCATTAGTCCGTTTGAGATTCTTGAACGAGTGTGCTGATACTACACTCTGCACTGTATGCAGATCCAGGAGCAGCTTTCGGACAGTAGTTGGGGCGCTTCCTTTAGTCCACCTAGAGACCTAAGATAGACCTGCAGTCGTCCGCATGCCCTGGTGTCTCCCTCTATCTCTATTTCCTGTTTCCTCCTCTTTTATTTAGAAACAGTGTATTGTATTTTATTTAGACCTTATATGTAGTGACTCTTAGATAGTCTGTGACATTGTGACACCAGGTTTCGGGTATTTGAAGTTTTTAAAAGTTGTAATAGACGTAGTCTTAAGATATTTAATTGTTGACTTCCGCTTATTTATTTGAAATCCCGCTGTTATAATATTATCGCCTGGTATTTGTTAAAAAGAAGAAATATGAAATCGTAGCGAGTATTTAAGGTTGGCTTGCCTAGCTCTTATTAGTAGGCATTATCACGACTTTCGAGGGTGAGAAATCCGGGCCGTAACACTGCCATTTTTCACTAGCAACAAGCACAAGATAACTTTATCTAGCAAGGCTTAAATAGATAAAAAAAATATTAACATATTATTTTTTGCTTCTACTAGGATTTAAACCTAAGACTTTACCATTCTCATTCTTTTTATTAACTAAAAGTAATTTCTGGTTACTGGGATATGGATATGTGTATAGAATATACAATTATATTTATCTCATATTTGATTAATGGTAGGAAAAATTTATGTTAAAATGATGAGATTATTTGTCAAATATAGAAGATGAGATAACCAATCATATAAGATATTTTAGTTCGTGAGATATTGTTTATTCTACGATTGAACCAAACGCCTGTCACGATATAAATATGGGAAAATTTCATATTAGAACAATTGAGCTCCATACTTTTCAGTTTTATAGCCCATATTTTTATTTATAACCGATTAGCCCAAAAAGAATAGGCTAAGATTCAACATCCAACTCCAATATGTCAAAGTTACTATTTAATTTTTTTAAAAACATTCTCAAGCTTTTAAATTAATTTACGAATCAGTAACTGTGACTCAAATATTAATTCAACAAATTAAATTCATTTGGGTGGTAAAAATTAGATTTAACAAGCTTAAATATGTAGGTTTCAATTTCAAATTTTATTTTGTGAGAAATTTGGAGTGTGTGTTATTTAGACTTGTTAGAAATAGTATAATGAGGTTGTATATAAAATTTGAAGTCATTTAATGGAGATTTGAACCGGTTTTGAACAAGAATTGCAACTGAAAATCATGAAATAAGTTTATTTAAAAACGCTTTGTATAAAGATGTATAAAAGCAAATAATAGTGGATAAGGTGTATTTCTACACCCATATACACTATTTACAAAATTATACTTAATTATAAAAAAATTGACTTCGTCTTATTCCTTGCGTCTTTTCTAAAATTTAACAAATCTTGCTAAACTCTACTCCAAATCACTTCAAATTTAAATTTTTAACTCCTTTGATATTTTCAATTAATTGGAACAATACCCAATCCAAACAACTAACAAATTCAAAAAAATTCATTTTCGAAAGGAAAATTATGAATTTCTACTCTTTAATTTTCTTACATTGCAAGTAGATGACAAAAGAGGAGAAGCAAAAAATACACGACCTTTGAAACATATGTAGAAGACGTGAGAAGAAGAGAGTGAAAGCAATGGTTGTGAGACACAGATTAGCCTGTTTGACCGAGCTTATTTTTTTGGGCAAACAATATTTTTTTTTATTGTTGCCAAAAGTATTTTTGGCCAAAAATTGAGGTGTTTGACCAAGCTTTTGGAAGTAAAAAAAGAGAAGAAGCAGAAAAAATAGCTTCTCTCCAAAAACACTTTTCTCATAAGCACTTTTGAGAAAAATACACTTAGAAACAATTTTTAAAAGTTTAGCCAAACACTAATTACTGCTCAAAAGTATTTTCAAATTAACAAGCTGCTTTTCACTAAAAACATTTTTTCAAAAGTACTTTTGAGAAAAACACTTCTCAAAATAAGGTGATATTAGAAGCTTGGCCAAATATGCTGTTAAGTCCATAACTTTTAGAAGCAATAATTGTAAGAACATGAATTTTGAATTTGCTAGTACTTTTAAAATACGTACAATGTAAGCTAAAACTTAAAAGCATGTGCCATGTTTTGAAGTCGTATGTATTTCTCTTATATTTCTTTCTATAAATAATCCTAAAATATTAATTTAAAAATTTAAAAAATTATCAAACACAAAAATACATAATTTATTACGGAAGTTATTATCCTTTATCCGTTCATACCAAAACATCACTACGTATGATATGCTGGATTGGATGGCGAACGATGTATGTACGCCCATTGCGTTGTTTATTTCTCCTCAACTTTTTGTTTCTATTTATTTAAATAAATCTAACACACCTCCCTCCCCTAACTCTAAAGCCCATTTCTTTATTTGAAAAAAAAAAACAGCTAGTGGGAAAGATTTTTGATAAAGACAGCTGACATATTCAATCTTGGCTTTTTCCCCAACATTTATTTTTAATATTTATTATTATATTTAATCAACTTGCCATAAATATAAAACGTTTTCAACTGGGTTGGTTTACCTGTTCATTTCTGTAGACTTTGTACCTTTTCCTGGAATTATAAGTAATATATATAATTTTCAATCCCTTAAAGCTTGGAACTTGGAATAGGAGTATCAAATTAATAAGCTGTTTTTAGCTCTCTTCAAAGACCCATTATTGAGGTGAGTTTTTTCATTCAAGATCTAATCTTTTGTTTGTTTTTGCTTGTTAATTTTGTTGTGTTTATATATATAAATTAGAATTACTTGTTCATTTTTAATGCAGTTGGATGATTTATAGAGGTATTATTTGATTCATGATTATTGTTTAATTTTCTTGTGGACTATATTCTGAATATTTGGAATGTGGTTGAATAGAATACGAATGTTTATGGTTGGCGTTTTGCTCATTAAAAAGATTAATTAGCTGATATTTAGAGATATATGTTGTATTAGCACTCAGGTTTTTTAATCAGTGAGTAATTAGCAACTGGAGTACTTAATTGTTATTTAGTTCTTAATTTCATTTGGTGCGTTGCAGGTCTTGAAAGTGATTTAAACAGCATCCATCTTCTTTACAAGTCTAAGTACCAAAAAAAAAAAATGGTAACTTTCCTTATTCTTCTTTGTCATCATTTGATTATTTTTCTTTTTTGTTGTTGGTTTTTGGGGTGGGGTGGGGTGGGGTGGGTGGATCGGGGGTGGCGGGCAATTCCCTGAGGGTGTTCAAGATTTAATATATCTGTATAACAACAACAACAACAACAATCCAGTTTATTCCCACAAGGTGGGGTCTGGGGAGGGTAATATGTAGACAAGCCTTACCTCTACTCGAGAGGGCAGAGAGGCTGTTTCCAATCGACCCTCGGTGCATGGAAAAAAGGCAAACAAAAACCGCATTAGTTACTCCAGCATACACTTTATAAAAATTATCTCTGTATAAAATGTAATATTTGATCATATACACACAGTATAGTTCTCCGGGGAGGGTGTTCGATTACCCTTGAGAACCTTGGGGGGGGGGGATATGTTTAAATTGATTTGTAGTGTATCAATGTAGCTACTGATGTGTTTTCATCCTAGTGTCCTTTGTTTTTTCTTAAATCCCATCCAAAAGTTTGAAATATAAACATTCATTTGTTCGCTCGCCATCCATACACATGAATTCCCCAAAAGTTCTCTAAATTCCTTAAAAGGTTCTATTCATATCAGAAACCACTTTACTTTCATGTTCTCTAAATTCCGAACTCAAGTTTTTGTTAAATATAGCATCTGGTTCTCTATCCGGAATGATCCTAGGATCCATGTCATATCCTTAGCTTTTGTCTGTTTCATGTACTTTTTGTGACACAGTGTAAGAGTATACAGTAAAGTTAGATTTGTTGCACTGCAAAAATGCATGTTGTTTAATGTATGGGGTAGACCTTGGCATTTAGATCATAGTTACAAGAGGAAAAAGAGAAGATTTCGTCCCAGTCCTATTTTTATAGTTATACAGAAAATGTGGGATATTGATATCCTTCTGCATCTTTTATGTACCTGGCCTGTTTGTCTAAAGAGGAATCCTAATATAAGTTGCTCGTCTATGTCAATACGACATGGATGTGGTGTGGGATCCGTGTCGGATCTGGTCAACCGATTTAGAGTACTTTGACCAATATCGACGGATAAATTAGGGACATACAAAATTATTTTTGAAATCAAAACAAAAACTAGGGTGAAATTGAAGTAAATGGAATACCTTGTATATAGAAAGTTATGTGTCAATCCTTTAGTTTTATCTCCTTCTCTGATACTCCTCTTAATCGATATTTTCTCCTTCTCGGAACACCTTGTAAGTTTTTCACATATTGCCTCATAATTAAGACATACTTTTATAAATCTATTTTTAGATATTTGAATTATCTTTAGCCAAATCCCCGCGCCGACCGTAACTAGATTCGAACACCGAATTTTAAAATATAGATCCTGAAGGATCCAACTTCTAGATTTGCACCCATCCCGAACATCCGCACCCGAGTCCGAGCAACTTAGATTCTAATAGTATCTCATATAACTAATTGCAGGTGATGGATTTCAAAGAATTCTTCACTGAATATGGTGAAGCCCATCAATATGAAATCCAAGAGGTTGTTGGAAAGGGAAGTTATGGAGTTGTTGCCGCAGCAATTGATACTCATACCGGAGAAAAGGTAGCAATAAAGAAGATCAATGATGTTTTTGAGCATGCTTCTGAAGCCACCCGCATCCTTAGAGAAATTAAGCTCCTTCGGTTGCTTCGGCACCCAGATATTGTAGAAATAAAGCATATATTGTTGCCTCCATGTCCGAGGGAATTCAAGGATATATATGTTGTCTTTGAGTTGATGGAATGTGACCTTCAACATGTAATTAAAGCAAATGACAGTCTCACTCCTGAACATTATCAATTCTTTATGTACCAGCTTCTTCGAGGTTTAAAGTATATGCATACAGGTTCCAATTTTCTCTTTCTGTTTCTGGTAAATTAAACACCTTTCTGTTTATACATACTTTATGATGACGCATTCCCACTTGTGTTGATTTAACAGCTAACGTGTTCCATCGAGATTTGAAGCCAAAGAACATTCTAGCAAATGCAGATTGCAAGCTGAAAATTTGTGATTTTGGCCTTGCTCGGGTATCACTTGGCGATACCCCATCTGCTGTTTTCTGGACTGTATGCTTCATCTCTCTACTCTAAATTTTCTTGGTCTATCTTTACTCTATGTCGCCACTATAAATATCTCAAGCCTGACAGTGAAGTGTTAAGTTAGTAAACCTCTGATAGAAGTGCCTATTTATTTGTGCTCTCAAAGATGGAATGCTCTTCTCGCTTCTATTCTTATATCAGTATATAGAAAATTATGTAACCAATACAGTTCTTTAGGTTGTTATTTTGTTACCCCTGTAATTCCAAGTAAAATGTTTCATGCTTTTTCTCTAAAGGACTACGTGGCAACTCGTTGGTACCGTGCTCCAGAACTTTGTGGTTCCTTTTTCTCCAAAGTAAGTATGATCTTATACAAGTAAAATATGCATGTTTGTATACATTTATTCCGACTCTTTTCTCATCTGATTGCTAGTAATGGTCAGGTGCGTGCTCTTATGTTAAAATTGGAAACTTAAATTTCTTATTGTGAAACTTCTTTAGTTAGCGTGGGATTTTACTTTCCAAAATTCCTTCATCTAATGAACTAGTGTCATTCCTTAGCTTCCTCATTTCTTGTTTGCAATCATCATTTAAGTGTCTGCTTTACAGTAAGTCGGTTTGAGAGTATAATGATCAGCTAATTCTTGGAATTGATGCATCAAGATTTCATATCATTATAGATATCCTTTTTCAATTGTTTAGTGCAAATTACTTTATCCAATACTTCTTCTTACTCTATTTTCCAATGTGTTATACTCGATTTTATGTTCTTTAAGCAAAAACAATTTGAAGACGTCTAGATTTTTACTGTTATACCTGGAAATCTTGTGATATGGCAATTGCTTATCGCAGAGACCTAATTAGGCCAGAGCAATGTCTAACTAGTATTGATGCTGTCTCAACAATTTGATCTCGAGCACTAGCGCCATCCTCTTCAATTCCACAATGATATATATTTTATAGTTTGTCGATATTATATGCGAGGCTGTAACTCTCTGATTATGAAAAAGAAATCCTCTCTCCTCACTGTTTTCATTGGTTCACCTCCGAATAGGAAGTAGGTAGTTCAGTGCTTTTCATTTTTATCTTTTCCATAAACTGATTGGGGATGCAGGACAATAGGTTGAACAACTATAAAAAGAAGAGTTGCAAACTTCTTGGTCAAGTAGGAATCTCTTGGATCTTTGCCTCTCTTTTATATTTCTATATTAATTAGTAGTAGTAACTATAATTCTACCATATCCAAATTTGTAGGTCACAGACATCACCACTCTACCTTGTATCAGTTTCTTCTCTGAGTTCTCTATCGCTAGCATTGGTTGATAGGAAATAAAGAGAATAATTTTAGACTTAGATGTTCATTCATACTCTTCAAACGAACAAAATTCTGGAAAATTAGATACTTATTGATAAAACAAAAAAGCTGTCTCTGTAGTTCTATCAAAAGTGATGCTTACTGCTTATGTTTGTTGATATTGGTACTGCTTTAATCCCTTACAATTGCCCTGTTTCTACTTGATTGTTTTTACCCATTTAAGGACATAGTTGACAGAGTGGTCTGATGGAGAATACCACATAATTGAGTAATTTGAATTGTTTGGAAGCATTTGAATTTTTGAAAGAATAACAATCATATACACTATTAATTTAAGTGTGTCAAAATTTTGGGATCTTCCAAAACGGAAATTTTGTCAATGTAAGGAGAGGGAAAAGAGGAAGCTAGGCTCATTGAAATGTATGTCCATGGGAGATAGGAGTAAAAATATCCTCTCTTATATGCTTTTCTGTGTTTTTGAGAAGTTTACCCTTCCGAGCAAAGGAAAAAGATTAGTTTTATGAAAACTGCACTGGTGGATGACACACTTGACAAGATTGTAATCATGGTTAGACTGTACCGATGAGCATTAAGTTTTTGTGGTCTAATTTGAACTTAACATATGCCTAAGGAGATGGAGGGTAAGCCATCATTGTTTCTCACTTGTGATAACTTTATTATTGCAAACGATCTTTCAGAAATTTGTACAAATTCTAAGACAAAAGACTTAATTGCAGTACACCCCAGCAGTTGATATCTGGAGTATAGGATGTATATTTGCAGAAATGCTTACAGGAAAACCATTATTTCCGGGGAAGAATGCGGTTCACCAATTGGATGTCATAACTGATTTGCTTGGTTCGCCGTCCACTGAAGCCATTTCAAGGGTTTGTTCTTTCTATCCATCTGTTATAGTTGATAAACATTATCTAGTAACAAATCTTGAATAGATCTTGTTCCAATTTTCCTTGTATCTGCAGATTAAAAATGAAAAAGCAAGGAGATATTTAAGCAGCATGAAGAGGAAGGCACCTATCCCCCTCTCAGAGAAATTCCCACACATTGATCCACTAGCTCTAAAGTTACTTGAGCGTTTGATTGCATTCAATCCAAAAGATCGTCCTTCTGCTGAAGAGGTAGGATGTAACAGAGTCATTAGGCATTTGTTTTTAGTTTGTAATATAACTTATCCTGTCCTAATACTAGCAATTCATTAATCACCTCAGGCGCTAGCACATCCATATTTCCGTGGTTTGGCAAACAAGGAACAGGAACCATCATCTCAGACTATCTCAAAATTTGAATTCGACTTTGATCGAAGAAAACTCGGAAAAGAGGATATTAGAGAGCTCATTTACCGGGAGGTATGTGCATTAACAACCAATTTCATCTTTTCTTGACCTTATTTTACACTTTCTTCTACTACTTACAGTGTACATTGTTCTCCACTGCGCAGATTCTGGAATATCACCCTCAGATGCTGAAGGAGTATCTTCATGGCAATGATCACACTCACTTTATGTATCCAAGGTACTGCAAACTTTTTTATCTAAATAGTATATTTCTAGCTAGCTATGGCTCGAACACCATTATTTCTGATGATCTAAGGCCTCATTTGTTTGTACTTAATGGAGGTCTGAATCTTCAATCATTCAGATCTCAGAAATTACGTGCGTTTCTTTTTAAAGTTTGAATCTTAATTATTCAGATCTTAATCATTAAGTGTGTTTATTTTTTTTTTACTTTACAACCACTTAATGGGTTTGAATAGATTTGTATGATTAAGATCTATAACAGAGACTTAATTTCATTAAGATGTTATCATATATTCATTATTAACTACTGCCATTGCCTACCATTATCAACTACCACCTGCCACCACCACCACCATACTCACCCCCCCCCCCACCCCACCACCGCCACCTCCACCACCACCACCACGCCACCATCATCCTCAATAGCCGCCACCAATATAGATCATCACCACCCACTATCCCCACTACTTCGACCACTATCATTATCACTCAAAATCAATACTCATCCACCAACTACCACAACTGACCACCCCATTACGATCAACAACCACAGCTGGCATTGCCCATCATTATAATCTTCCACCACCCACCCAACACCTTCCTCAGTCACAACTAGTGCCACCACCCGCCATTATTAACAATCATCATCCACCACCATCATCCTCAATCATAATCGCCATCACTACTAGCTACTAGCATGAACCACCATCATTAATCAAAATTATCACCAACCATCGCCTTTAGTCAGCATTCACCTGTTAGCCATCACCACTAACAACTATCATATTTTAAAAAGCTATATATTGTATTGATAGAATATTAGATTAGTTAGTATTTCATTTGAATTTTATGTTTATTGATTTTCTAATAAAAATAAATTGATGTTAAAAATCAAACGGTCTGAATTATTTATTATTCAGATCTTAATACACATCTTAATATATTCATATGTGTATTCAGATTTGGATGTTTTAATCTTAATACACATCTTGATATTCAGATATGTATTCAGATTCAGACGTCTTAATTTAAAAAAAAACAAATGAGGCATCATTTTACCAGTCTTGGTGAAATTCCCACCCCTCCTCCCCCCCTCCCCCCCAAAAAAACTATATGCTATCATGTAGTAACTAGAAATTCATGATCCGTGTATTGTACTTCCAAAAAAATACTTAGTTGAACCTTTTAGGATGAGGACTGGTAGACCTATAGTGATAGAAGTCATATCCTTCAGTCTGCATCATTGCGTACTAATGTTCTCATACAATTGTTATTCTTCATTTTCAAACTTAACATGTTATTCTTACATTGGCAATTCATTTCCCCCTGTTTCTTGATACATGTAATATTATATATCTCTAACGGATACTCATGGTTGATAAGTAAGGATAAATCTGTCACAAGTGTTTCTAGAATCTGATATCATTCAATACAAGTGCTGACTTTTTATTTTGATAGGTAGATGGAATGGACTTGTGAAATAATTGTTACTTGTGAGAGAAAAATATTCGGTGTGTTGAATGAATGGCTAATAATATCATTCTGTATAACGGGCCATTTGCATGTACAGTATAAGACAATTAGATCTACCATAATGTTTTTTCTGGAAGTAAGACTAGGCATTAGTCAGGCTAGGTCGAGACCAATTTATTGGTGGAATCTGTGAGTAGTGTAATAAATTTGAGTCATAGTGCCTCTAACAGGCGAAAAGAGAATGATCTTTCGGGGCAAACTTTACCAGCTCTGATCATTGAAGTAAATCGATGCTGCCATTGTACAACAACTAAAAACTTGGCGTAATCAACAAGTGGGATCTGGGGAGGGTAATGTGTACGCAGACCTTACCCCTACCTTGTGAAGGTAGAGTGGGTAATGTGATACTGCCATTGCACATAATTTAAATGCTGGGCCAGCAATTTAGGGTCTTTCTCTCTCTCTCTCTCTCACACACACACACACAGAGTATTATTAGATCTAAATACAAGGCTGTCAATTGCACTCACAACTCTACCACTCAAGTAGCAAACAAGATGATATATATATATATATATATATATATATATATATATATATATATATATATATATATATATATATATATATATATATATATATATATATATCCACCCACTGAGAACATCATTTTGTTTATTGGTACTAACTTTCTCAATGGAGCTATCACTTGTGCAAATTGCGGTCAATATGTGATCTATTCCCCTTACATATCCAATTAATTTCCATGTCTGTAAGCGATATAAGCCATAGGCTGTGGATTCATGCTTGAAACTGTATTTCTCATTGTTTAACATTGGTAATTTCAGCTATCATACTATCTGCCATCTACTGCAATATCTACAAATTGATTGTGCATTTTGAAGCTTCACTGATGAGCAAGCACCAAGTTTGGGAATGAATCCCCAAATTCGTTCACTCCTTGGATCCAAAGTACATAAATAAAACATATCTTTTCCTATTAGGGTGCATATTAGATTAGCACCCTTTTCTATTATCAACGTCAAGTATAGCTGCATTTGATCATATCCGCATACCTTGTATGCATGCAAAACAGTTAGGGCGACAATATACCATGTAAGACTATTGCTTACCATTTTATGGTAATTTCTCCTAAAGGTTTATACCAGTAAATATGATGATTCTATTGTAGTCGTGATCTAATATGGTGATTATACCTTAGTCAAAGATGACTGGTCATTTGGCAAGATCAATCAATTTGATAAGGAAATTGCTTTACTTTTGGAGGTAACAATAATGTTTGTCCACTGACGTTTGTAAAGCTGCTACATCTTTTGTGGATCGGTATCATGATCTGACTTTTAATACTTAAAAGGAGTGATGGACAAATCACATAATTTGTTCATGCATCACTTTGTCTAGGGGAAAGGGTTAATCAAGTCTAACAAGGATAGTGAAGTGAATCATTGAATTTACCTTCAAAATCATGGGACCTAAATCCTTCTCGAAAACAGGAATCACGGGCATAAATATTTCCTGTGCTTTCTCCTTTTGCTTGAAAGGCTTCTAACAATTCCCCTACTTTTGCTTCTGAAGTCCTCCCTGTTTCTGGTTAGTGCACTGCATTTCATATTGAATTATGAGCTAATTGAAAAACTACATTTTTAGTGGGGTTGATTGCTTCAAACAACAATTTGACCATCTCGAGGGACACAGTGGTAGAGGTGGAAGTACTCTCTTTCCCAGGCGATATGCCTCCTTGCCCAGGTGAAGTGTCCTTGATGTTCTTTTCTGTTTTATGTAGTAAATAGTTTAATGAATTTGTCTTACGTGAATAGCCTCATAATTATCTGCAGAGAACGAGTCTGTACTTCGATAGATGAGGAAACCGATAAGAATGGTGATTTTGAAAGGCAAGTTGTAGCTGCTGTGGCTCATAGATGCCTTCCAAGCCCTCCGAGTTCCCCTAGGGTCAAGAAATTGGATGCTGCTAATACAGTCGAAGGTCAAACTGAGACTAACCATTGTACACCAAAGAAATTGGACACTGCTAATACAGTCGAAGGTCATAGGGAGACTGGCCATTGTACACCAAAGAATACCGAACGTTGCATGCTTAGAAGTTCTAGTATTAGTTTTTCCAAATGTGTTGGGGCCATATGGGATTGCGAGGTAAGTGTTTTCTCCTCTGTACACTATAAAATTTCAAAAATAATAATATCAATATCCGTTCAACTATGCCTCAATCTGAATTAAAAATTGGACTGCTAAGCCTGTTTTTTAAATATGCAGTTACGAATAACTCAGCCAAAGTATAGGAATTAGACCTAACACGCTTCCAAATAGAAAAAACTTTTAGCATTTTTCTTTGTTTGAACAAAAAAAATGCTAACTCTTCATACCTGAACTTGAAAATTGATATTTGAAATGCTTCTATTTATTTTTTTAACTTGTTAAATATCCTACTTGTCCCCTCTTTGTTCCCCTCCTCTCCTCCTTATGGGGAAGGATGAAGACTAGGCAGATGTATTAACATCTTGTGTAAATTTTTTTCCTTTGATAGTACTCCATCCCGTCCCAAGAAACAAATATTTGACGCTTTAAACAAAATGAGAAGCATTTATTACTTTTTTTGGTTCCAAATTCACACTTACTATTCTTACTAGTGTAGGTTTAACTAAGTGAGGTGCTTAAGAGATAAATGATAGTTTAAGATAATATCCAAAGAAGTCTATACCAGGGGCGGATTTAGGAGGGCGGAAGGGGATTCCGAACCCTTCGTCAAAAAATTACACTGTATATATAAGGCAAAATCTGTTTCTGTTTTTGTTTGCCTTTCTTTCCCCTGCGCCGAGGTTCGATTGGAAACAACCTCTTTGCCCTCTTGGGTAGAAGTAAGGCATGTCTACATATTACCCTCCCCAGATCCCACTTTGTGGGAATATACTGGGTTGTTGTTGTTGTTGTTATTGTTATATTAAGTTTTAAACCCCCTTAAGACAATACAAAAGTATAGTTTAGTGGTCAAGGGGGTTCAAAACCTTTATAAGGTCATATGTTTAGTTCTCACTAGCTAAAAAAAGTTTTTTTGAACTCCCTTCGTGGAGATTCTGCCTCCGTCACTAGTCTATACCTGCAGATGAAAGAAAGCGCTTCTACATGAGTATTTTTAAATATTCTTATGATTGAAGTTATTAGATGTCTTTCTTATTGTATATGCAAAAACCTTAGAAGACAGATAATATGGACCAAAGGTAGTATTTTTCAGTTGTGTTTTGCTCATAAATTGCAAATATGAGAGAATAAAAGGTGCGCCTGATAATGGACACTGTAGAAATTGCTTTTACCGTAATACCTGCATTTCCCTCAGGATACAACCTGCAAGCCATATCCAAATGGGATTAGTAGATCGTCGAACAAGCCAGCAGCCTTGTATGCTTGAATATTTTTATTCTGGATGGACAAGTTTTTGCTATATTTCTGGTAAGTTACACTGATTGCAATGTAATTGCTAATGTACTCCTTTTGAATCATGGTTGGTTGTTAGGTGAACGATAAACAGTTTAGCTATAACATGGTTACGACATAATTTGTTCGAGCCCATTTGTTTTTTTTCTTTTCTGTAAGAACAACCTTTTCTGGTATTGTAATGTTGTGGTTCAGATGTTATGATCATTATAACTAGTTGAGCTACTTTTATGATGTATGTTTTCTTGTTTTAATTTCCTTCCTTTTTCAGTTGAAGGTTGACTTGTTGATTATCATCTGTTTCTGAAGTTCTGAAACAGATTTTTTCGGAGTTTTACAGAAACAGAAATAGGTTCTTTTGTTTAATTCAGTAAGGAGTGCATGTTTCTTAGTTGAGGTTTGAAGAAATACGACCTTAATATCCATGTCTAGGGGTGGCAAACGGTCAATCCAGGTTTGGTCGGGTTGAAACGGATAATGCAAAAAAAGGATAAAATATGCAACACGACCCAAATTTAATATGGGTAGAAAATGGGTTAATTGATAGATACCGATATTATCCATGACTTTTTGAATATGATCACTTTTTGTATGGATTCAACTGAATTGCAACTAAATTCGAAATAACAATTGAATTACTTTTTAATTCTTTGTATTCTCTTCTATTTTCTTAATACTAGGGAAAAAAAATACTATTATCTTACCTACACGAGATTCAGTATGCATTCTACCAACTCCTCCTTCTTAGTAGTTACAACACACACACATACATAAATACATATGTTTGGGTAAAATTTTTTTTAGTTCTTAAGCAAATCAATCGAAGATGAAAGGGGTAAATCATAGTCAAAGATAATAAACTTTTTGTCACGACCCCAAACCCCGGTCGTGATGCCGCCCAACACATTGCTAGGCAAGCCCGACCATCTTATCAAATTAAACCAGCCAAGTATAATTCATACTGATTAATCGGCGTGAATAGCCTGTTTTCATAACAAATCAAGAAGTGTAGAACCGAAATACAAGAACACAGTCCCAACCAAATCGTGGCGTCACAAGTCTGAGCCTCTACAAATGAGATCTACTACAAAATCAAGTCTAACCAGAATGGAGACAACAAAATGATAAAAAGAAAGAGGTCAGGTACTGCGGA